>JAVTVY010027791.1:0-10922 GCA_036873755.1 Hanleya hanleyi
AAATTATTACGTAAATGATTTGTCCACCACTAGATTTTAGAAACTTACCATAAAAAGACAATGGAGAGGGTTTTGCGGGCTAAGCTTAAATAGCGAAAATTCCAAACCATAACTCAAAAAACATATTTCATGAAAATGTATATGAATACAGGCAAGGTGAAATATTCCATTGTTTTCTAAAATGAATTACACTTATACTGATATTATGTAATACTAAATTACTGCCCGAACACGCTTTCTAATGAGAATGAGTTCGCCCCACAAAATCACTCAACACGAGCCTCTCAAAATCTGTGTTTTAGCAGACGACATATTTCGAGCAGGAAAGTAGTGCCACTGGAAAATCGACGAATACACCCATAATATTAGATAAATACAAATGTAACTTGAACATACCAGATCTGAAACTATACACGAACATTAAAAACACAGAAAGCTGGATACTCTAAAGAATGAAGTTTCGGACCTCTTTCTTGTCATGCAAGAACTCTATTTTGTACTGTGTTAGCCAGACGCAGAGCCAGTCAATTTCTTCAGCATTACGATATATATCTGGTTGACCCTTCAGGTCAAATATTTGACTCCTAGGGTCAAATATAGATACATAAAAATGCACGAACGGACACAAGCACACGGTGGCAACATCCCAAGGACAATTTTGGCTGTAGTCCATGACAAGATGTGTGCCTGGAGTAAGTTGAATAAGAATAGGCCTTATCATACAATAAACGTGATGTTAACAAGATGGTGACAAGTGGACAAATCTGAACTAATGACCCAAATAAAATAGGTTAATCTGATTGGTTTTCAATGGGATTTTGATCCAAAACCACAAGCTCTTGTGAAGCATTCTCGCCATTCTTGAGATATAATGGTAACAAACAATTCGCGATAAATTGACACAGTTTGACCTGGTGACCGTGACCTGGGAAAATATGGTTCAATTTCGCTGATTTGCAATAGGCGTCTGATCGGTGACCACATACATGTGTGCTGTAAGTTTGGTGCTACTAGATATCCATTATTCAGATATTGCTTCATATTTTTCATACTGCTTCCAGTGACACTCTTCGGAATACCTACACTTTTAGATTCGGAGAGGTCAGACTGACTGTCATGTTCAGTTGGCTTACCTGTTTGGAACGGTCCTTTTCTGCATCACTGCAGAATTATTTATCAGAAACTGGGTGAGAACCAGAGTCAATCTCTTTATCAAATAACCCAACAACCCAGGATTGAACTGAAGTATATATGATAATTAGTCACTGATAAATTAGGGGGTATGCTCATTGAAAAAGCGTTGACCTTACATCCCATTTTATCCCTTGTTCGCGTCTCCGATTGAGTTGCGCCTCTTGGCTATATACCGTCTATTCAATCATTGAGCTATAACGCTCGATTAGTAGTCTAATTCCTCACACAAATGTGCACTGGTTTCTTATTGAATATTGCTATCAATTAAACTGCACTTTAGATGCTAGTCATGGGACACCATTTCTTCTTCCGTCTGTTGACGGCAGACACTCAGCAAACAGGCTGAACATGTCCTGGCTTCAGCGTCTGAACCTCTACGAACATAACAACAGACCACCACACCCAGAGAAGATCTTTTCAAACAGGACTGGTGTTGCTTGAATTTTCACTGACCTTAACATTGAGTTATTATGGGGTTACTCTAGGTTAGGAGTTGTGTGGTGAACTTTCCTGAACTCTCTCACGGCTATCCTGATAGATTTTTTCACAAACTTCCGATCCAAAAACGTTTTGGTCAGATGCCATTTGTTTTATTTATTAACCTCATAACTATAATCCACAACATTTCAAAAACATGTGTCGTATGGGCCAGACAGATAAACCAAACAGTAACAAAACAAAAGTACGTTTCTCCCAAAATTTAGCTTCATATTTCCCTAAATATTTGCTCGATTGCGATAAAACTTCTGAGATATCATTCAGATGACCAAGCCTATATTGATTACAATGGTTATTTCGCAAGTCCCTTCATGACTGAATAAGCATGCGCACAGTTCAAGTCGGATGGATTTCAAAAGTTGCATGAAAAGTTTATTCACGATTTTTCGCAGGCATACAGTTGTTTAATCACAAAACCAACATGTTAATGTAGTTTCACAGTTGTCAACAATGGTTAATACCGCGTGTATTCATCACAATACCGTATCACTTGTCGGCGTCGGACTCGTATCCTAATGATAACGCCCATGACAAATGTCACAAATGTTCAAGTTCATCAATAGGATGCCACCTCGATACCTAAAAGTTATACAGGGTCGTGGTGAATACACCTGGTATTGCCAGTTTTTAACTGCTGCGACGCTTCATAGGGTGTCAATTTGGGGATTAAATGAGCGTTTGCCTGCGAAAAATCGTGCTTAAATTTCTCTAGCAACTTTTGAAATGCGGCCGACTCAAACTTCGCGCATGCTCAATCAGACATGAAAAAACTGCGGAATAATCAGTGTTACTCAGTATCGGCTTGGTCAGCCCGATGATGTGTGGGAAGTTTCAACGCAATCGAGCAAATACATTCGAAAATATGAGACTACGTTTTGGGGAAAATTTACTTTTGTGAAGGTGTTTAGTATGGCCTGATTGGCGATGAGATCTATTAAATTTACGCAACCACAAAATGTGTATCATATCGGAGAGTAGGGAGCTTGGAGCTTGGAACTTCGGAGCTAAAGCTTGAGTTAGCTGGGGCTTGTAACTTTGGAGCTAGACCTTGGGGGAGCTGAAGCTTGAAACTGTGGAGTTGGATCTCAGAACTTCGGAGCTAAATTTGAGGGAGCTGGAGCTTAAAACTTCGGAGCGAGGAACTAGGTGAATTCGGAACTTTGAAACTTGAGAATCCTATCCTAACTTGTTGGACATGCAATTATGTCTACATCAATAAAAATCCACAAACAAACAATTCTTCTCAGGACTGCCAGCAGAAATTCCACAAAGAAAACAAACACAAGGGTGATGAAACCACAAGAAAATTGCATTGTGAAGTATTTTTTCTTCATATACTATGCGAACATAATTGCCGAAGGCAATGACATTTCCTATCAGCTAATAAAAACTGAATATAATTATCCAGGACAAGTGTGAGTCAGGTACACCCCTGGTTCTGCCTCTCCCATGAGGATAGCAGTTCTGATAATTTTAATTCTGCATTCGAATATGTTAGTTTGTGTGGTAAAAGGCTGTAAAGAAGCAAAAGAAACAATTGTCATAGTATTGCAGTATAAAATTGGTCACTGTGGATAGTTCTAGAACAATAAAGCTGAGGTGGACTTGTTAACCTTCTGTTCTGTGGTTATGATCATAGAATTTTCTCGTAATTCAAACAGAATACACCCAATAAGAGTCTTTTTCCCTATTACACGACTTTCAAATAATTGTCACCACATCACTGCCACTCTATCACTGGCACTGTATCGCTGTCACTATATCACTGTCACTTCTTCATTGCCACAATATCACAGCCACTATATCAGTGTCGCTATATCATTGCCACTATATCACTGCCACTATAACAATGTCACCATATCATTTTCCGTATATCACTGCCACTATATAACTGTCATTATATCAATGTCACTATATCACTGTCACGATAACAATGCCACTATATTACTGCCACTATAACAATGTCACTATACCACAGTCACTATATCATTGCCACTATAGCAATGCCACTAAAACAATGCCACCATATCACTGTCACTGTATCACTGCCATTATATCACTGTCACTATATCAGTCACTATATCACTGCCACTATAACAATGCCACTATACCACTGTCACTATATCCCTGTCACTATATCATTGTCACTATATCATTGCCACTATAACAATGCCACTATACCACTGTCACTATATCCCTGCCACTATATCACTGTCACTATATCATTGTCACTATATCACTGTCACTATATCCCTGCCACTATACCACTGTCACTATATCCCTGCCACTATATCACTGTCACTATATCCCTGCCACTATAGCATTGTCACTATATCACTGCCACTATAACAATGCCACTATACCACTGCCACTATATCACTGTCACTTTAACAATGCCACTATATCACTGTCACTATATCAGTCACTATATCACTGCCACTAATATATTGCCACTACATCACAGTCACTATATCACTGCCATTATATCACTGCCACTATAACAGTGCCACTATATCAGTCACTATATCACTGCCACTAATATATTGCCACTACATCACATTCACTATATCATTGTCACTATATCACTGCCACTATATCACTGCCACTAATATATTGCCACTACATCACAGTCACTATATCATTGTCATTATACCACTGCCACTATATCATTGCCATTATATCACATTCAATATATCACTGTCACTATAACAATGCCACTATAATGCCACTATATCGCTGCCACTATCTCGCTGCCACTATATCACTGCCACTATAACAATACCACTATATCACTACCACTATGTCATTGTCACTGTCACAATGCTACTATATGACTGTCACTATATCACCACCACTATAACAATGCCACTATATCACTGTCACGTTATGACTGTCACTATATCACTTTCATTATACCATTGCCACTATATCAGTCACTAATCACTGTCACTATATCACTGCCATTATAGCAATGTCACTATATCATTGCCACTATATCACTGTCACTAATCATTGTCACTATATCACTGTCACTATATCATTGCCACTATATTACTGTCACTATATCACTGCCACTATAACAATGTCACTATATCACTGTCACTATATCACTGTCACTATATCATTGCCACTATATTACTGTCCCTATATCACTGCCACTATAACAATGTCACTATATCACTGCCACTATATCACTGTCACTATATCACTGTCACTATATCATTGCCACTATATCACTGTCACTATATCACTGCCACTATAACAATGTCACTATACCATTGCCACTATATCATTGCCACTATATCACCGCCACTATATCAATGCCACTATATCACTATATCAATGCCAGTATATCACAGCCACTATATCAATGCCACTATATCACTGCCACTATATCAATGCCACTATATCACCGCCACTATATCAATGCCACTATATCACTGCCACTATAACCATGTCACTATATCATTGCCACTATATTACAGCCACTATATCAATGCCAGTACATCACTGTCGCTATATCACTGCCATTATATCAGTGTCACTATATCACTGCCATTATATCACTGTCACTATATCACTGTCACTATATCACTGTCATTATATCATTGCCATTATATCCCTGCCACTATATCACTGTCACTATATCACTGCCAGTATATCACTGTCACTATATCACTGTCACTATATCATTGTCACTATATCACTGCCACTATATCACTGTCACTATATCATTGCCACTATATCACTGTCACTATATCACTGTCACTATATCACTGTCACTATAACAATGCCACTATATCATTGTCACTATATCCCTGCCACTATATCACTGCCACTATATCACTGTCACCATATCATTGCCACTATGTCATCCCCTTGGAGTTTAGATAAGAGTTCCCAATCAAGATATCGTTCTTACCACCGTTCAATTTGCACGGAAAATCGATTACCTTAATCACTTCACTCTTTAGGGCCTTGTACCCGGCCTCCACCCCTTTCACACCTTTCCGTCTCCGTCACTCATGCTGCCTGTAGGCTGTCACCGCAGGACCGGCACAGAGACACACCCATATGGAGACAGAGCCGACAGTCAGACAGACACACCGAACCCCGGTACACAGGACAAATGGCACCTGTCGCGCATTGTAATGATAATTAACAGACCCAGGCACACTGTTTGGAACACCCGCGTATTCTACACAATGCAAACTGGAGATACAAGTATCCTATATTCCGTAATTCATATCCAACAAGTGAAAGACATGAAGCGTATGGCACTCGCAAACTAATGGGGTTATCGATCACATATTCTAGAAAAATACAGAAACTAAACACTACCGGTATGTAACATGGGATATGCCTATACCTATATAGTATAATAAACCCATAGGTTGGAAACAAGAATTCGCGCTCTCGCCCGACAAATTATAAATCACATCCACCTCGCCGAGTTTAATATTTTTCGAATCCTCATGTTATATTCCACTATCATGCATCGAGGATTTTGTTAAATTTCGTCGTTCTAACATATTTCCAAAGCGATTTTTGGAGACCAAGCAAGTCACTCAAGTAAGTACGAATCCGTACCCTGTCGGGCATTACAGCATAGTTTCTATGGGTATTCTTGCTTTTACCAGGTTACCCCATATTGAGGTGTTTACTCCATCAGACGTTCATGATGCTCATCCATTAACATCAGATGAGTTGTTTGAGCTGAGCCGTCATCACAGCTCCCGAGCTATCGTATCTAATTCCGCTTCAGACGGTGCTAGGGACCGTGTGGATACTTCATTGTCTCCACATGAACACCCGCAATAAAAGCGCGGCTGAGATACTAAGGCTACGTCCGAGAATCCACCGTATTCTCAGATCTGAATGTTAGTTGCCTGGTCATATGGTCGGTTTTTAGTCGCCAGACGTTGTCAATTTTCCCCACCTCTTGCATATCGCTCCAATCAACTGGTACACTCGACAGAAAATTAGCGCCCTTTCTGTCACCAATAGAATATCTCGACAAAAACTGACGATCCAGCCTGAAGATCTACACAGATGGATCCAAAAACATAAACGCAACACTGGATCAGCTTTCGTTATCTCGGAATTACTAAACGATACAATTTTCCGAACTATATATCTGTCTACTCTAGTGAGGAAATAGTCATAATTATTTCACCGAACTGGATAGTAGAGAACAGATCCACGTTGCCATCACAGGGAATGACAGTGCAGGGGAAAAACCGCAAAAAGAAAAACTGTTAACAAAGAGAAAAATTGATATCAAGATAGCATTCGATTCAATCGTCAGAAGCAAACTGGCAGAAAGTTTGGAGTGAGAAAACTACCAGAGGGTGGTTATACAAGTTAACAACAACAAGAACCTCGCCCGTTCAAAACGAGGCAATGACGCAACGACAAAATCATCACGCGGCTTAGGCTAGCAAAAACAGGTCTAAATTTACATTTTTCGGCGCTATGCCCAAACAGATCCAAAATGCACCGCCTGTGTGGTCTTGTTCAAGAAATATCTAGTGTAGAGAAAATATCACATAGCGTCATAAACTCATGTGCGAATTATAAATACCTAAAACCTAAATTCACATTGGTAGCAATGCTTAACAGCATAATGAACTTCTTATATGACACCGAAAATTATTCACGATATGATGGTTCAAATCACTCTCTTTACTCAACAAAGGATATGCTTGCAACGGAGATACCATGATATTGAGGGCCGTCTGCTCCACAGCCCTAAATTATGACCACAACAAAATAAGCAAACAGCAACATATCTTGATATTGACGCTGTCTGTTTCACCGTCCTGCTAAAATGACCAACATAACTAAACGCAATAACAGGGTACCACGGCCAGAAGTGATAAAATAGTGATAGCGGAGATGCCTTGTTTCTGTAAGCTGTCTGTCCCATTGTTCTACCAAAATTCTATGGACATCAAAACATATGGATTCGACAATCTTTTTACTGACCCGCAATGGTTTATTATATTGTTTGTTCATTTAATTTATTTGTTATTTCTTGCTATTTATCATCAAGTGTTTTGGTAAAATTAAGACATAAAACAAAGAGAAAAACGCAAAGCTCTGCAAACACTCTTCTATTTCGTTGTAATGTAGACAACACTGATTTGTGTAGACCACGGACAGCCCAGACCTGAAACAGCTAATTACGGGTGGCGAAAAGAAAAAAATCAGGCCTGATACACACGACTGGTCGCAATTTCTACAAATTCTCAGGTTGTCCTTTTTCTTTGGTTGCTGGCAGCACACGGTCATATCCGTTCATAGTCGAGTATAGAATGATAAAGCTGCATTTTGCAACCGGGAACTTTCTATATGACCTGTTACAATGGAAATCTGGGGTATTCTGAACAATGATCCACATATTTACCGTTCGCCCGGTGCACAATAGAGATCGACTATGCGTTTGAGTAGTCCGTTCTTGTACGTCCCGGCTTCTTTTCTATGGCGATGAGCACACGAACAAATATTTCTCGTTGTGATAGGTGCTAATGTTATTTTTACTCCATTTGGAATTTTGTCGTATTTCGCAATACAGACAGAACAGTTTACGTCGAACACGGTAAATTGTCATGGAAAACTTGGTCGGATGTACCAGGCCTAAGTCAGCGTCCTGTGTATCAAGACCCTAGAAAGAGAACGAATACCCGAAACAGACAGGACTCGATACCCGAAGATCTCACTGAACTGCCGACTGATTAACACAGAATATGGTCATTTGGTTTCCACGCAAAATAGAACGTAGCCTAACAACCTGTACCCCAATACACACTCCTTTCCGAGAGATTCCGCTCAGTTATATCAGTTCTTTATCTGGACAGATTTGTGCGTACGAAGGGATAAAAGAAAACGAAATGCACCACGCGACTACATTTGCAATGAACTTACAGTATTTACCAGCAAAAATATAACTGACTAAATTAGACCGGAGTTTATTTTTTTCGGTATATATCTCCCATTTGCTCCTCTGAATTATTTATTTGTTCTGTAATTAGCGCTCGTAAAGATCTTAACTGAACTAAAAATGTACTGTGAAATTTAAATAAAGCAGCGTGTTGATGGGTCGTGATTACGGGAAGCGACCCTTAAACTACATACTAGAGTTTCAGACATTTCACTTAACTATTCAGGTAATATGTCGGATGAATTGTGGTTGTCATAACAAAAAGGATGAAGTCGAATAGACACTTTAATTTTGTTTAATTCTCATGTCTTTTGGTAATTGTTTTAATCTATAGTTCTTGTTAATCTATAAATTGAACAGTGAAATGAATAATTGCACATTAATAAAGCATTGTGATGATTGGCCGCGAAATCCGTATGGGAAGCGGCAGAAAAACTAAAATATCAATATAAAAAAATCACTTCATTCTTCTGATATTTAAAGCAGATATCCATTTTCGGTGAAAGTTCATGACCATTAAACTTGGTTACTTTAAAAGGTGCCACCCATTGTTATTCATTTATACTACACATACTAACATACCGATTCCTGTCGAAACTATACCACATGTCAGTTAATTGCGGTTAATAAATATTACAGTTTGGTCCCTTGATGCGCGTATGACTTGGGGCTCCTAATTACGCAAGTCCGGTGGAACAGGGTTTCGTGTTTCAGGAATATTCACGTGGCATACGGCAATTATCTTGGGCTATCTTAGTTTGAGACATCTAAAATATTGGACTTCATTTACTGAGCAAGTTCATGTCTAGAAAAAAAGAGATGTACAGAAGTTTTTCTCGTTGGCCTATTTTTTCTTTTTTCTTCCTTTTTCTTCTTTTTCATTTTCTGTCCCATCTGTCTCCCGAATGTCTTACCCTCCACTCAAGAAATACATATATGTCTGAAAAGAAATTGGGTTACTACCCCTGTTTATCAAAGTAGTAGACAGATAACCACTGGCATTTTTGAATTTTACGACAGTTCAATCAAGGAAAAACCAGATATTTGTAACATTCATAACCAGTTTTAAACTACAAAGAATTAGAGCGTAACTGGATCAAGGTGTTTACCGTGCTTGCCCACCAATTCAAATTGCCAGTTTATGCGGTTGGGTGACTATGGAATTTCAAATGGTGAACTCCCGAGAAATACAACCACGCTGAAGCTACCTACTAGTAACATATTTTCGTTGTGACAACCACAATTCGTCCGACATACATGTATTTCTATGCGCGATATTGTGAATTGGCGATGCAGTTACAAAAGCTCTCTGGTATTGACAGACTGGCGATATAAAACATAGTTGTGTATGGGCGCCAGATGTTACTGATCACATCAATGCTGTGGCACAGCAGTACAGACTACATACATTGTATATATCAGTTGTTGTACAATAACGGGCAAATTGGATTCAGCCTATTTCTGTGTTGCTCATTTAATACTGACATCACCCCATTATCATTAAGTCGAAGGTACTGAGTGACCAAAGACGATTATAGCTATTCCCCATAATAAACATCCAAGTACACAATAAGAAAAGTATTGTTGTTTGCATAACCCTCCACCCATCTCCTTTCGAACCATTTTTTTTAAATCAGGGGTATTTCTTTGAACCTCTATACATCAGGTTTGGCCGTTAGATTACGTGCCAAACATGAATTTTCAGGACTAATATGGATAAATCTTTAACCCAGGCACATCAAACCTTTAATCACAGAGTATTCTCCGTTGCAGACCGCGTACGTATGATACGTGCCTTAGCTGCCAGCGAAGACACTAAACTTAAGCTCATTGTCCACTTTTTGCAGGGTACTCAGAGGGCAGGTGCGGACTTAATTTGTTATTATGATTTGGCTGCTAGGTATGGAAGCCGGATGCGGTCATTCGTGCCTTCGTAACTTCGCCTTACTCACAACGCGAAGCGACGAAGCCGCGAAGTCACGAAGCCGCGAAGGAGCGAAGGCGCGAAGGAGTGAAGGAGCGAAGGCGCGAAGTCGCGAAGGCGAAGGCGCGAAGTCGCGAAGGCGAAGTGGCGAAGTCGCGAAGCAGCGAAGGCGAAGACGCGATGCAGCGAAGGCGAAGAGGCGAAGGGACGAAGCGAAGTGACGAAGTTGTACAGCATCGTCCCTTCGTGTCTTCGCCTTCGCCCCTTCGTGGCTTCGCCTTCGCCCCTTCGTGTCTTCGCCTTCGCCCCTTCGTGTCTTCGCCTTCGCCCCTTCGCGCCTTCGCCCCTTCGCCTTCGTCCCTT
>JAVTVY010027792.1:0-10391 GCA_036873755.1 Hanleya hanleyi
CGGTGGAAACCTTTGCGCGCCGGGGTCAAAGGTCAGTTCCGGTCACGTGAACCTTTGCGCGCCGGGGTCAAAGGTCAGTTCCGGTCACGTGAACGGAAGCGGAAGTGACCTCACAGAGGTCGTATGCAAATGTCACTTCCGAGATCTGAGCTCCACAGGCTTTGAGCTCCAAGAGCTCTGCCACACGGAAGTTCCCACCACCACCACCGGGCGTTGACGCCCGTCAACGCCCGGTGGTGGCGGTGGTGGTGGTGGTGTGTGTGTGTGTGTGTGGTAGTGTGTGGTGGTGGTGTTGGTGGTGGTGTCTGTACATATAAGAATCAACATGTGTCCCTCATCAGTCCTTATGTATTGGTCGACAGATCAACATGTCGTGTACGTGTACGTTCTGTCAGAGAACCTTCTCTCGCCGCGATAGTATGCTCAGGCACGTTCAAGGCAAACACAACCAAGAGACACCGCCGAGTCCCGCTATAGGTCCAACAAGTGCAGTAGAGCATCCCTATACGATGACGGTGAGCGGCCCCACGGCATGTGGAAAGACGTCCTGGGTAATGAAGTTCTTAGAGGAAGGTGTGGCAACCCCAGCTCCGACACGTGTTGTTTGGTGTTATAGCCAATGGCAGCCCGCCTACGAAACTACGCTATTACAGAATGTGAGTTTCGTCCCAGGGATTCCTCATGACATAGACGAACCGTATTACTTTGACCCCGAGCAGACCAACGTGGTAGTGCTAGATGATCTGATGAGTGCGGCCAAGGACAATTCGAAAATCGCCGACCTATTCACCAAAGGGTCCCATCATCGCAATCTGTCCGTCATCTATTTGACGCAGAATCTCTTTCCTCAAGGGAAGGCGTCCAGAGATATTGCCTTGAACTGCCAATACTTTGTGTTGTTCTCCAACCCCATCGACAGAGCACAAATTCGTGTGTTTGGTAGTCGAATTTATCCTCAGAACATCGACCATTTCATGCAGGCGTTTCAAGAAGCGACAAGTCGTCCGTACGGCTACCTGTTCGTAGATTTAAAAGCCCATACCCCCGATGATCGCCGGCTGACGACCCACCTGCTACCCGGCGAGGGATCACCACAGCCCCTACACCATCCACATTTGGTGAGGCAGCAACCCACCCCCGTACAGCGGCCCTTCTTCATACCACCAGTCCCGGAATATCACCCAACCGTGAAGGACCAACCCGAGGTTGAAGAACATAATGTGAACTCGAGGCTATGGAAGGATTTGTTCAAAGAAAGTATGGACGCCGAGATGGGCGAGATGTTGAAGGCCACAGGAAACAAGTTTCAACGCAAAGGGCATTCGAAAGAGGAAGCTGCAATTTTAGCCCATAACAGATTGGCACCCAGACTACGACGGGCTTTACGTCAGCGGTATGCCGACTTACTGACCCATATGAAATTGTTGAATAAGGACCCAGTCCATATGGAAATTGAAAGAACAGCGTCGATGTTGAAAACCTCGGGCATGAACTGGAAAGCGGCGTATGTCAGAGCAATAGCACAAAAGAAACATTTGTTCGAACGCATCATTAAACGACGTTAAAGCATTAAGAAAGTGTAATAAGGCGTTGAGACGGGCGTTAAGGCGTAACGACGGGCGTTGACGGGCGTCACTGCATTTCGATGAATTGGTGTCAATTCCATGGAAATCAGAGCTTCTGAGCTAATTCATCAGGGCGTTGTCGACATCGGGCCTTACAGGCTAGTCTTTTGTGTTAAATGCCGTCATTTACATCTGACGACGATACAGCTCACCAATCTCCAATGTACGAGTTGTCACAGCGAAACAGCTCACCAATTACCAGTATACGAGTTGTCAGAGCGTTTCCATCATAGCTCTCTAGATTTGTATCTAATACCGCTTATGCCGGTGCTAAGGGCCGTGTGGTCATATCATCCAAGTTGCCACATGAACAGGTACAATAAAAGCGTGCCTGAGATACAACACATATCACGAATCGTTAGATTCTTGATATGTGCTTTAGAATAGGTTAACCAGAAGACTATTCTGTGAAGTCATGTGACGCAGTCAGTATGTCGGCACCTCTTTCCACTTCCCTTATATGTGTTGTAAGCTAAGCGTTGATGGGCGTTACTGTCTATAAAAGCGAGCGTATTTCCAAAAACACGCACAGTCGACGTTCAACCGTCAACATGGCTTATACTTGCTCTGAGTGCGAACGCACGACCAGACATTACGATATGATGCGACACCAGAAAAATATACATGGGATTGAAGACTCTGAGGAGTCCGTTGAGGCGGATGCTGATACAGAGACTGCTGAGAGTGTATCGACTGATACCGAAACAGAGATTGCTGAGAAGTCTATCTAGTGATACGGAGAGCTTGACCTCAGATAGTCAGCCTACGTCCGTGGAAAGTGAGGCAGAACCTACCTTCTGGGATCGTATTGTGACAGCAGCTATCAATACGTACGCTGCAGCGATCGAGGACGCCGGATAGGATAATTTACAACAGACGTACACCCAAATGCGCCCCCGCATCAGGAAAATAGCCATGGCGATCTATGAACAGTATACCTTACTACCGCTTGAAATGGAAGGCGACCCAAAGGCATCATGAAGACCAAGCGTGACTTGGAAGAGGCTATGGGGCTACCACCCACCGAGGCCCTGGAAAATGCGATCAGAATGCGCAAACAACTGTTTCAGGACATGCTGCCTGAAGAATATCCAGGACTGTTCGACGATGATTAGAATAAACGGTTCAGAGCGAACATGGCCGAAGATGGAACTTTCTGAAATGGAGACTTCTGATTGGACAAGAATCTAACGGACAGGAACGAATAGGACAGATGCAAATGGTGGCCTCTGATTGAGCAAGAGTCTTTTTGAGTTGTAAACATACCCAACGCGGCTCCCCCAGCGTGGGTATGATGTAACATTGGGGAAAATAAACTATATGAAAAAAACTTGTTGTTGTTGTTGTTCTCTCAAGTGTCATCCTTGTTGTTGTTGTTGTTCTCTCTCCGGTCTATATCATGGCGTCAAGGCGTTATGTTAGAGCGTTAAGGCGTAACTACAAGCGTTGACGGGCGTCACTGCATTTCGAAGAATTAGTGACAATTCCATGGAATATCTAGAAAATCAGAACTTCTGAGCTATTTCACCAGGGCGTTGAAGCGTTAAGCTTGGCGTTGGCGGGCGTTGCTACAATATGACACCTCATACGACGCATTCGGACCAAGGATGGTCCCTCTCTACACCAAATACCTTCCTTTCACTGCCCCAAAATGTCCACTTTGGCTACTACTCGTACTGATGACGTCACCAATGACGTGAACATCCCTCAAATCGGGGTCTACACCCCAAGAGCTACAAAATGACACCTCACACGACGCATTCGGACCAAGGATGGTCCCTCTCTACACCAAATACCTTCCTTCACTGCCCCAAAATGTCCACTTTACTTACTGCAACCAACTGCGCATACGCAGATTGACGCGACTTACATTTAAAACCACGCCATTCTGACTCTACCCCACACAAGCTTCACTTTGACACCTTCCACGACCCATTCGGACCCATAGCGGTGCATCTGTACCCCAAACACACACCCACATACCCCCCAAAATGCCTGCTTTCTATACTACGGGCCAGACAGCGCATGCGCAGAATATTGAAAACGGACTATTAGTCCAGTCGGATGCTCCTCCACGACAGCTTCAAAATAAGACCTCATACGACATCATAGAATCATTAGGGGCTCACCTAGACCCCAAAACGTCCACCCCGTATGGGCCTATACTCCCATAGCCATGCAGTATAGGCCTATGGCCTACCCAGGCCTCGGTGACTTTTTTCAAAGATTTCACCGTTTCGTGCCGGGACACTTCCTATCATGTTTGTCTTGACGAGACTAAGAAAACAAATCCAAACAACCATACCGCAAATGTATAGAAGTAGGTATCCCAGTGGGACAAACATTGGTCCTACACCCCCAGTATGGAACTATATGGGTCTATATGGGCTATAGACAGACCTCGAACTTTTTTCAAAAATTTCACCGTTTCGTGCCGGGACACTTTCTATCGTGTTCTAAATGACGAGACTAAGAAAACAAATCCAAACAACCATACCGCAAATGTATAGAAGTAGGTTTCCCAGTGGGACAAACATTGGTCCTATACCCCCAGTATGGGACTATATGGGTCTCCCTGAACTTTTTCAAAAATTTCAACGATTCGCTCCGCGACACTTCCTATCATGTTTGTCTTGACGAGACTAAGAAAACAAATCCAAACAACCACACCGCAAATGTATAGATGTAGGTTTCCCGGGATGGTCCTATACCCCCCATACTCCATATAGGCATTTTCCCGTAATTTAGGATAAAGTCCGTGTTCCGTATTTTTTTCAGGAATTTTTTTACATACATCCACCCTGGAACTAGGGGGAGATAACTCTATTGATAGGCAAGCCCCGTTAAGCCCGGCGACGTATATACCCCCCATACCCCATATAGGCATTTTGCAGGATTTTTCGATAAAGTCCGTGTTCCGTTTTTTTTTTCTGAAAATTTTTCACATGCACCCACCCCTGACTGGATGCCCCTTCACATAGGCTTCACATGGATATCTCATACAACTCCATCGGCCCATTAGGGGCTCCCCTAGATTCCAAAACGTCTATTTTCATACCCTTTGGTCACCGCGCATGCGTAGAATGGTGACAATGCTCGAGCCACTAGTTCAGTCAGATGCCCCCTCACATAGGCTTCACATTGATCACTCATATGACCCCATTGGACCATTAGGGGCTCCCCTAGCTCCAAAACGTCTATTTTCATACCCTTCGGCCACCGCGCATGCGCAGAATGCCGATATCTCAATCTCACACCCAGCCCATCAGATGCCCCTTCACGAATGCTTCACTTTGATACCTCATACGACCCAATCGGACCATGCAGCGTATTTCCAGTCTAGGGACTTCCGCATCACCGCGGAAGAATACATGCCCAGGGGCCATTTGCTGGAGCTATAGTGACCCGGAGTTACCTCCCCCTAGATTGGAACTCTTCTGTGTTGGAGGCGAGAAAGGTCATCGATGACGTCATCTCATTTGCATAAATGGGATCCAATTTGCTGTTTATATACTACTGGCAGTATTTCAACTTGGGGCTGGGAGATTTCCAAGAGCTCAGTGCGCGTCGGAGTCCTAATGCCTACCCTACTTCGAAGGTCCTGTGACGTTAGTCACACTGCTCATGTATAAGTTTGAACCCGTAAAATCGAACAGATAAATTATACAAGTACCTAAATTAAACGAAATCTAATGGTCGACTTGTATATATACTGCTACAGCCGGTCCGACAAAATCTTTGTAGGGTCGAGATAATCGCCCATAAATTACAATTTTTAGACTAACCATCGATGAAAAAAATACTGTATCAAACAAATATCCAACTGCTGATATAAATTGTCCAAACATTCATAGTAGCAACGAACAGCTTTCAGCATCAGTTCGACTTTCCCCCGATTTTCCGACAGAAATGCATGGACAAAAATGACGACTTTTTTGTGGTACTTTTTCTGCCGACGGTCTGGGTTGGAAGCTGCCCTTAGAACCCAGAAATATTCACTTTTCAGCTATTCACAGACACTTAATATGTGAATGGATATTAGTATATTATATCCCAGCACTGATTACATGTGTAAGTTTTTCTAATTGTGAACTCAACTTTCTCTCGTGTCAGATTGACTACTGATTTGACAAAAGAAATCCAGTCCAGCTACATGTATGCAACGTGTGGCTGTCGTTATAGTGGGATATGAAAACTGTTCCGTAATATCCGCCTAACAATCCAAACAAAATAAAAATACACAGATGTATTAATATTTGTCATTATTATATTTATTAGAGTGTCTCCCTATATAAATTGTAATGAGATAAAAGTGCATATTCCCCGGTCACGTGGGTGTATATTGCCCGCTGAAACTGCATATTCCACCCCGCATGGAATATACACCAAAGGGAGATAATTACAACAGAGGTCGCCCCGTTCTCCGTCTGGCTCGCGTTGCTAACAGCCGATCACGGAGCAGTTCGTCGAGTTGATTTTAGCTGCATTAATACAGCAGAAATAAAGTTTTCCCCCATCTAATTGCAAGTAGAATCGTACACAAGCACATTATTAGAGTAACTAACAAACGTCATCGAACAACTATACGTGTGTTGTGAGATTTACACGATAGTAGTGACCCAGATAACACACCGACGTTGGCCCAACGATGGGCCAATGTTGGCCATGGTCATCATTTTGGTTGGGCCAGCTCCGAATCAGTGGAATCTCGTGCATGATAAATTATGTTGCAGGCGATTGCGCACTGAAAACAACCAACTCAGAAGGATTGCGCTCTTGCAAAATAAAACACCAAACAATATTTTGCTCGAGAGATAATAGATTAGCACAGAGTTAATTTGATAAATATAATAATGAAATTATTGCCTTGTTGTGAGGGGAATATGCAGTTTTGTTGCCCCTCGGCTGTGCATATTGCCCTCGCCTGCGGCTCGGGCAATATGCACATCCTCGGGGCAACAAAACTGCATATTCCCCTCAAAACAAGTCAATATTTTCATATTATCCTATACTCATGGACACATAGAAAATTTCAGTAGATATGTATTTAATTGAGGTAATCTATAAATACGTATCAGTATTTTCAGGCATATTAACACCATCTATTCCGGTGACCGTTTCGTCATGAATTACAAGGAAAGTTTCACCATACTATTTTATTTCTAGAACCAGTATCTTTTGAGTTTTTCTAATCCATCATTAAAATTAAAATCAGTTGTACATCGGTTGGTTTAATTTAACGGACTATTATTACCCACCACACATTTTATATTCCCGTTCCGGTGAATACTGGTTATAATGATACTACTATATCTGAATATATACAACGAATTTACGGCAAAAATAAAATATAGTGATCAAAATCCTTTGATTCTATATTGAATGGTAATTGTAACTATAAACTTAGTATTCATATTGTAAACTGAATTATATTTCTATTTCGGTATAAAGATCATGATTATTCTTAGGCCTTCTGCTTGACCTACTCGGTTCACATTGTTATGTACATCGCGTCTATATGCTGAATACACCATTGTGTACCTTTATATTTGTCTCAGTCGTCTTTGCAGGTTGTAATCTCCACTGGCCCCCAACCTTCACCAGTGACGGGGTTCCTCAGTGGGCCAATGGAAGGTCGATCCCAATAAATAATTAAAAATATATCGCTCGTCAACGGACACGTTACGCAACTATATAGTCTTTCCATTTTAATTAGTTGTCTACTTTGAAGCTTGTCAAAAATCAGCAGTTAAATCTGCATAAATGTTATTTTTTGCATCGTGTAGAACAAAATGAACTCTACAAAATGATCACAATTACTCCGTGATATTGATAATATATCACTTTTGAAATAACTTCGTAATTCTCCCCATATAAAAGTCCAGTACAGTTGTTTCATGTAGTGGGTCTCAATTACAGAAGGAGACGTCATAATGTATTCGTGTTTACTAGCACAAAGGTCAACATTGCCGTGTACGGTACAAGCATCTGCACAAGTCCAGGCAATCCCTAAATCCTCGAAGAGGGTTTACCTGGACCTTTTTGGTGGTTCTTCGGAGTTCTCTAGTCGATGCGTCTATCTCGTATATTTCATTCCCAGCGGTTGTTTTGAATTAGCGTGTCGGTATCTGAAGCCTGTGGTTTTCGCTTTGACACGCGATGTCGATTTCAAAGGTAGTCTGGCCGGCGATGAAACTCAAACCAGTCAAAACTCAAACCTCGCTGCGGAATGGCCTGATGAGCTGCATCAGCACGCTTACTGATTGGTTCAGATTAGTGGAAATCCCTCGAGCTATTTATATCCAGAACTGCTATCGGTAACTAACCAAGCCAGTGTATCGAATGAACCTATCGATTGATACACTGGCTCGCGAGGATGGGTAATAGAGGTGTGTGCGGCTCATCATTCGGCATTTTCACTGGGCAGGGCATATAAGCGCACCCCCACGGACCGCCTGTTATTACTTTATATAGCATCAATGACATTCGTGCCAGTGAGCATGAATACATTATGACGGCTCTCTATGTAACTGAGGCCCGATACATGAAACTACTGTATTGGAGTTTTATATGGAGAGAATTGCAAAGATATTTCAAGCGCGATATGTTATGTTATTTCTGTGACGAAGAAATGGTAGTCAATTGGAAAGTTTAGTTGTTCTACACGCTGTAAAAAAAGAAAAGAAAAATTATACAGAGTTAACTACTGATTTTTGCCAAGCCCCAAAGTAGACGACTAATTAAAATGGACGGACGTTGATAACCATCCATCAGGCTGGATGTCTTCCCCAACACATATGACAAGAATAATACAGTTCGGCAACTAGACCCGAGTCCCAGTGCATGCTGACAAATATAGTTCTGGGTCCGTCATGAATGTACCGTAATATTCATGTCGCTGCTTCAAAATTTATATGTATGTAATTTACGTACTTCATGCAGCTAGTCCGTTATATTTGGGGGCGAAGGTTGCGTGCATTCTCATCGAATCCGCACGACAACTTTACGGACATATTGGTGTGCTATCTTTGAAGATGTGTACATATATTCTGGCGCAGTTTACTGACCAACAACATATTGTTGCATCAGAGAACATTTACCATCATTTCCTTTGTCAAAGACGAATTAAGGCAAAACTAAACTTGAAACTCACTGGCAAAAATACAAAAAACGAATGGAAAATCTGTTCACAGTCATGTACATAAAGAAAGAACTGAGCCAATGCGCTGTTCTATTACACTGCACAGGAGCACGAGTCTGTGGCATTTACTATGCAGAAATGGGGAACAGTAAAGAGACCAAATATGCGAACACAGCAAAGCCTACCTGGAACTCAAAAATAAAGGTAAAAATGTAAATCTACAAATTCAAGAGATGCAACCAGAAAGAAGGTCAGGATTTAGATAAATAGGGAGATCGCGTGCCCTTTTCTACTCATCGCGCATGCGCAGTCGACCCATTCTACTGTAGGGTGCAAGCCTGGCCCATGGAATCTCAGGTAGTGAACACCCCAGGTCTCTCGCCCCACGCTATCCCGCGCCACACCTACGCGACCCGCTGTGCAGTGAGTAAAGCGGAGTAGGAGAAGGAGGGGGAGTCGGACACGCCACGGATTATACTAGGTAGATATGTAACAGAACTTAGACAATAGGTAAGCTGTTCTCAGTCTGTGGATGTTGACGGAGAAATGCTTTCCCAAATAATCCAGTTCTACATATCAGATGACTTTCGCAGAATAGCACTCTGTGATATTGACAAATCTCTGGCTGACTGATGGAACAGGGTAGAATTCTATGACCAGATGATCAAGCTTCCACTATTGAACAAGAAACTTTCAATGCAATCGAGTAGAAAATTAAAATGACACTCAGAAAACCTATTTCCGTAACCAAGTCAACAAGAAACATTTCGATAAGCATGCACCAAAACAGCAGAATAGCTCTCCATGTTATCAGCACGGTGTTTGTAGAAAACAATGCATATTTTGTAGTGGAAATTAGCCTCATAGAGGATTGCCCAGCTATGGGGTATTGTAATTATTGCAAAAAAAATGTATTTCAGAAAAGCATGCATTAATTTGAAGAAAGAAAAACTTTGAAAAATTTTGTGAAACGACGGCTATAAGTGTGTGCTCAAGTTCCCAGAAATTCCGATTCTATCGCTAAAGAAGATATTATCAGTTTATTATTACACTGTTCGCACAGATGGGTACACTCTTACTTTAGTAAAAATGAGTGTAGATTCATTTGGCAAGGAGTGTAAATGAGTATACCCAAACCGCGAGGAGAGAATATTCACTCAAAGCCAATGTAAATAGGCATATACTCTTAGCGCATTGGGTGGAAACTCACCGAAAGTAAATCTAAAGATCAATAATTTGAACATTCAGAATGACACTGGTACTTCTGCGAACATTCAGAATGACACTGGTACTTCTGTGAACATTCAGAATGGCACTGGTACGTCTGTGAACATTCAGAATGACACTGGTACTTCTGTGAACATTCAGAATAACAAAGGTACTTCTGTGAACATTCAGAATGACACTGGTACATCTGTGAACATTCAGAATGACACTGGTACTTCTGTGAACATTCAGAATGACACTGGTACATCTGTGAACATTCAGAATTACACTGGTACATCTGTGAACATTCAGAATGACACTGGTACATCTGTGAACATTCAGAATGACACTGGTACATCTGTGAACGTTCAGAATGGCACTGGTACTTCTGTGAACATTCAGAATGACACTGGTACTTA
>JAVTVY010027793.1:0-114243 GCA_036873755.1 Hanleya hanleyi
GGACACCGGACATGGATGAATGCACGCACACACACCAAAATCTAATCAAATGAGGGGGCTATCCCACTAAAGCTTCCATCCAAGTGGGGTGAAATTCCGTCCAGTAGTTCTCAAGATATCTTGCAGACAAGGCCTGTATATACATGTACAAGTAGATGGACGGATGGATGGACACCGGACACGGATGAATGCACCCACATACACCAAACCTAATCAAATGAGGGGGCTATCCCAATGAAGCTTCCATCCAAGTTTGGTGAAATTCTGTCCAGTAGTTCTCCAGATATCTTGCAGACAAGCCCTGTACATACATGTACAAGTAGATGGACGGACGGACGGACACCGGACATGGATGAATGCACGCACACACCAAAACATAATCAAATGAGGGGGGCTATCCCACTGAAGCTTCCATCCAAGTGGGGTGAAATTCCGTCCAGTAGTTCTCAAGATATCTTGCAGACAAGGCCTGTACATACATGTACAAGTAGACGGACGGACGGACACCGGACATGGATGAATGCACGCACACACACCAAAACCTAATCAAATGAGGGGGCTATCCCACTATAGCTTCTATCCAAGAGGAGTGAGATTCCGTCCAGTAGTTCTCAAGATATCTTGCAGACAAGGCCTGTACATACATGTACAAGTAGATGGATGGACAGACGGACACCGGACACGGATGAATGCACGCACATACACCAAAACCTAATCAAATGAGGGGGCTATCCCAATGAAGCTTCCATCCAAGTTTGGTGAAATTCTGTCCAGTAGTTCTCCAGATATCTTGCAGACAAGCCCTGTATATACATGTACAAGTAGATGGACGGACGGACGGACACCGGACATGGGCGAATGCACGCACACACACCAAAACATAATCAAATGAGGGGGGCTATCCCACTGAAGCTTCCATGTGTGTGGTGAAATTCCGTTCAGTAGTTCTCAAGATATCTTGCAGACAAGGCCTGTATACACATGTACAAGCAGATGGACGGACGGACGGACACCGGACACGGATGAACGCATGCACACAAACCAAAACCTAGTCAAATGAGGGGGCTATCCCAATGAAGCTTTTCATCCAAGTTTGGTGAAATTCCATCTAGTAGTTCTCCAGATATCTTGCAGACAAGCCCTGTATATACATGTATAAGTAGATGGACGGACGGACGGACACGGACACGGATGAATGAACCCACATACACCAAAACCTAATCAAATGAGGGGGCTATCCCAATGAAGCTTCCATCCAAGTTTGGTGAAATTTCATCCAGTAGTTCTCCAGATATCTTGCAGACAAGCCCTGTATATACATGTACAAGTAGATGGACGGACGGACGGACACCAGACATGGATGAATGCACGCACACACACCAAAATCTAATCAAATGAGGGGGCTATCCCACTAAAGCTTCCACCCAAGTGGGGTGAAATTCCGTCCAGTAGTTCTCAAGATATCTTGCAGACAAGGCCTGTATATACATGTACAAGTAGATGGACGGACGGACGGACACCGGAGATGGATGAATGCACGCACATACACCAAAACCTAATCAAATGAGGGGGCTATCCCAATGAAGCTTCCATCCAAGTTTGGTGAAATTCCATCCAGTAGTTCTCAAGATATCTTGCAGACAAGGCAAGGGGACGGACAGACATCCATCCAGACATACGGACAGACAGACAGCACAAACACTAGATGTCTCCCCCCAACATAGTTGGGGGAGACATAATTAGATTTATTTAGACTAGTTAGATGCCAATAATCATCTTTCACCTTATATCTTCAGTTTATGTACATGATAGATAAACTCTATTTACTGAGGTTAGAACATGGTTATAGCCTGGCAGGTACATGTATACTATTCTGTTCCCCAACTGCACCCTAACTGCGCCCTATCAGTACAACATTCATGCCATTATTCTGAGAGTGCGCCCTAATCGTGCCCCAACTGCGCCTTTTCTGCGCCCCAACTGCGCCCAAAGGCTGCGCCCTATTCTCTAATAGGGCACATATAAGGCGCAATTAACATATTTGGAACGCGCCGTAATTTGCGCCCTAGCCATATGGAGTCTAATGGCAAAATTGGGGGCGCAGATAGGGCACGCGCCCCAATTGCACCCCAACTGCGCCCTAGCTGTCTCAATTCATGCACCCCATTTGCGCCTTAAATGCGCCCTATTTCCGTGAGGGTAGGTGCCAAATACAAGGATTTCAGACTAAAAATGACAAAATTAAGGGGATTAACTCAAGAAAACGTTGAATCAGTCCGAAAAAGGTTCGTGCATATCTACACATGGTACCGATCATGTGTACCAAATTTCAGAAGAATCCATTGAAAACTCTGGGACGAGTTGTGTTGACGAAGACAGTGGCTGCCAAATACAAGGATTTCAGATCAAAATCAAGGGGAGTTACTCAAGAAAACATCGAATCGGGCCGAAAAAAGTTTGTGCACATCTACACATGATACCGATCACGTGCACCAAATATCAAAAGAATTCATTTAAAACTCTAGGACGAGTTGCGTTGACGAGAAAAAGTTAACGGACGGACGGACCATAATACGCACCGTCAAAATTTGACGGGCGTATGAAAACGGAAGACTAAATCGGGTCATTTTCAAACAGGAATAAAATCAAATCAAATTATGTTTTCAAATTATTTCGGCAAATACAAGCAAAGATTTCCAAAACAACAACAGCTGGGGAATGGCTTGGCATCGGGACCTGGATTACTCGTACATAGATTAGAAAGGAAAGGCCCCATCGGAGATCTAACATCTTCATGTTTCAGCTTAAATACTACACTGACGTTCCATCATTTCTCTTGACTGAACTTGGGTAAATTCTTCAAGCTGAAAACGTACCGTGATGTCAAGATATGAGCTTGCCAACACTAGCAAGGATTTTCTTTTGATTGTTTCTCAAGAGGGAAACGGTCATATCCTTTGAGAAGCCAATCAAAATTTGAATTCTGAAGTCATACAGGGGCACTACTCCTAAAATGGACCATGGAATATTTTATAAAGCTATAACATCACCAAACCATGCTCTCATGAGAAAATGATATTCGGCCAAGGCAACATCATGTGTAGTGTTCGTGCAGTGATCGACTTGGGTATGCAAAGATGGAGATATAGTTACATATCCTGTTTACTATCATACCTAGTTATTTCACTATATCAACCAAAGTTTTGGATGCTCAAGTAGGCCCTATGCAGTACACTCAGCATATTTCCCTGTATCAACTTCACTCTCAGCAGGTTTATGAGGACATTAGTGTTTGGTTAGGTCATTAGCCCATGGATACAACACTGATGACTGGATATAGTCAGCAGGAATGAAAATGTCACATGACACACCATCAGGAGCATGGAGACGGACTTCATTGCCCCAGGCCATGTCGATCTGTAACGGCTGTCAAAATATTGCATGCCGGCAATAATGTGTATGTATATTGTTCGGATGGGTTCCCAGTCATCATAAAATTCCAGACATAATGTATTTTTAAATGGACAGTTTTATCATCACCAGAAAACAACATCAAAGACTGTGCACGATACACTGGACTTGCTCCAAGTCCCTATCTATATTTTTGACACTCACTGATTAAGGGACTATTGCTAAAGACTTATCAAGTATGGTAAAACACATATGTGTCAACGAGAACCATGTGCAGCATGACAGCGATTAGAAGAAACGCTCGGTTCACTTTCATGATCCTTCAGCTAGTCTGCACATGATGCATCCATGCTGGGCTTTGTGGTCGAAATATTATATGAGAATCCAGTTACATATTCTCGCAATCTAACTCTACAGGAATCCACAGGAATTTAAAGATACATTATCATTTCCTTGTAGACTGCTAAAATTCTGTTGGATTCCCATGAATTATTTTGCAGGAGTGCTGACGGAATACCTGGATTCCTGTGGAAAAGCAACCCCAGTCATGCACATGTATACATGTATGTCAACCAGGTGCACCATGCCAGAAGCAATATTTGGTTCACTTTCATATTTCAGTTGCACTGCAGTGTACAGGATTACACATGTGTCGAACTGTTAAAATTATTATAGTGTCTCAGGTGACAGGTAAATTTTTTTCCACCTGTCAGTGTCTCTTGAATGCATCAACCTGAACAATGATATCCGCTGTATGTATTTATGTACATGTGGATGAGAATAATTTTTTTGCCCATATCACCAGAATAGAGATATAGAAAGATCAAAACCTTTGGTCAATCAAAAACAGATTATAAATGATATTCCACTAATCTTGAAGGTGATGTTGAATGCTAGAAGCAAAGATGAGGATGTTTTTCCGCAAATTCAGCAACTTGATGCACAACAAATAGCTACAGTATGATCAATACTCCACCGGTTACAAGATTTGTAAACACATTTATTGTTTTTATTCTGGCATTTCATTATGTGGATCCAGTCTCTTTTGAATCTGGTTCTGTAAGTGAGTGAGTGAATATGATTTAATGTCTCTTTCAACAATATTTCAGTCATATCACGACGTTATGGTCCTATTCCTGTTCAGAGCCGGGAACCCCATGGGTAGAGTCCTACTCTTTTTTACACCTTGGAAACCCACAGGTGGGGTCCTATTCCTTCTCATAGCATGGAACCCCATGGGTGCTCCAGTTAGGCGCCTCTTACGACAAGCTGAGCTGAGGCATGTTCTTACCATGACCCGGGGTGTGCATGACATCCCAGGTCAACCCCGGTGACTTAGCTAGCGACCCATCCGCCCGTGAATTTGGATGGGTGACTTTTTCAAACGACCAAAAATGACGGGCAGGTGAGAACTCGTGACGGGCAGAATAATCAGATTAATTCAATAAAATAGATGGGCAATATACTCAAATAGCCCCTTTAATCAGCATAAGCTAATTCTTCGTTTCATTAACATCGTTGGCTTGTTTCACGTCTCCGCTGGTCGGGCAGCATGGCTAACATGCGTAGAGTTTCCCCCAACTCGTGCTCCATATTGATGGTGTTTAATACCGCTCCATCGCTCGTACCCGAGGGCTCCCGATTCGCGAATGAACTCGCGCGAGGGAACGCGAGATGCTAGCAATCACCACTGGCAACGTGCCTTGCTAATGGTGGATGACAGCAACAGGAGCGGTTGGACGGGCACTTTCTGAATTATGGCTAACACCCTGCCCGGGAGCCCCACAGCTCAGCTCTGGTACTGTAAACTCTGGTCACGTTTGTGCTGTAGAATGGTGTGATCAATATGATCAATACAAACAAAATACGACAATCAGAATACGACACCTGAATTTGATATGGCATCAGGTATGATAATCTCTGTTTGTAAATATGTTGATCTAATGAGAAAGGTTCAGAAGAGCTCATCAACATTTACCAAACTCACATTAAGGCAACTTGAAAAATATACTTAAATAGTCAGGGAACGTAGAACACAGATACATGTACTGCAGAGTTCCAATGAAAAAAACAGAGAAAGGGTGACATATGACATGCAATAGCACAGATGGAATGGCATCTATGCCATGCCAATTGGAACACATGCTCATTCCTATATAGGAACTTGCACCCTAATTTCAAGAAGCTCCCTTAACTCATTCGGTACCAATGACGCCAAAAGGCGACAAAATAATTCCGTCTCAACCCCGTTGACGACTTTTGGCGTAATTTCTTAGAGCCTCCCCAACCCCAATGACGCCAAAAGGCGACATCGCTGCTTCACCGTCAAATAAAACCCCACTCCGTCTGCAATGTAGCATTTTACGCGAGCACCTCGAGTGAAACTTGCACAAATGTATATATTTTTGAAAAGCCTAAACCTTCAACATTCGGATTATCAAAGAACGTTTTCATTCTGACAAACAAATAAAACAAGATCGAGAGGGAAACGAACAAATAATGGGGGAAATGTGGAACTACAAAATTTTCACAATTTTACCGTGTGCGTAAATGTTGCTGCAGAATGTAAATTCACTCAGTAATCCCGTTCAAATCTCTCTATTGCTGAAGTATAATGTGTCCAAGAGACCATCTAATCGTTCCATCAAGATGAAATCCATCAGATCCACTCCGTAAACTTTATTTCCACATTTTTCCAACACATGTGTCGGTAAAGATTGGCCATTTTCATCTCGCGCCATGCTTGAAACGACTGTAATGTCGAATTGATCAATCGCGTGCCTTCGTTTTAGTCACGTGCCTAACAACAACCAACCGAAGCGCTGAAGTGTCGACGTGGTTCATTGGCGCAAATATCAGATTCATCTATTTATATCCAATCGTAGCTTCCGTAATATTAGCCATCCATTGTAACTATGACGAGATTGGGAAACCTAGGGAATCACATTTCCAACGTGACCTAGATCATGAAAAACAACCGCTGGAAAGCGGAGATACACGCCTTCAAATATGACCAAAAAAAAAACCCTGAAACCCCCCTCTCATCTGGAAGCTGCATTTATTCTGACAAATGTCCACGAATAAATGAGTATTCATCGGTTATTTCTGGGCATTGTAATCAAAGAAATATCTGCTCACAATCTTCGGAAATCACGTAGGTTTGTGTTTTTTATTTTTTACGTTGTTGTTGTTGTTCATCGAAACATCCGACGATTGCCATTGGCAGTATCATTTTGCAAATTACGAACATGTCGGTGAGTTTACTGATTTTTATTGTGAATAAAACTGCATTTCTTGAGGAAAATAATACACACACATAGTTTTTGTTGAAATATATTATTTAAAAAGGACATAAAGCAATAAGTTTCAGAATGTCTGGGATCTGAAATGCAGACAAAAACACGTGAATGCCTTCTGTTTTGGAGATAATTATTCGACTTTACTGACTGCCCGGAGCTGGAAGCAGTGGGGTTCAGGCCAAGAAAACTATCTGGGGCTGACAGCTAGGATAAGCTGCAGTACTGAATGAGTTAAAGGGAACGTAAACTCTGCGGTAAAACACCGCGGGAATTATACAAGAGTCCCGATAGATTAAAAAAAATCGTGACAAATATTTTTTCTCATTTTTTCAAATGAATGAGAGACGCAGCCCTCGCAATTAGCCACGGCAAACGGCAATTGCCGTGGTAAATGCTGGGGTAAAATCACTTCGCGTCGGCAGTTTTTTTGCCGTGGGTCGTAAAGTGATGTTGTTGTTGTCAGTAAACAACATACGGTCGATGGTAAAATACGTCTCCTTGAACTGGCTTTTCTTGCTAATAAATTTGGTTTTAATAAACGAGACAGCTACTTGTGCTGTGGTTGTTTGATTGCATAATTTGGAGACATCGGTCGGCAAAATGCACTTACTGACAGACAGCCGATCATTCCCGATCTAGAAAGCACAGATCTTCAATTGGATGTCTGTCACTCTCCAGCATGCAGGGCATTTCTCCACTGGCGTTTCTTCGTTGTCGCAATAGCACAGGCGACCGCATATGAGGAGAGTGCTCTAGGGAATGGTGAGGGTTACGATGAAGGGGAATTCACGTACAGTTAGGATTATGTATTATTGTATTATGAATGGCACGGCAACCTGAAATAGTGAACTGAGTAGTAATCTTAAATTAATTAATTACAGCTGGCACTAAATATCTTATATACTCCATGTTTTCATACATTACCCGGAATATAATTTGCCCGACATTTGGGGTTACCGCACTCCACGTAAGCCCCTACAATTACCATTCTCCTGCACAGTGGTATTTAAAAGTTTTGACAGTGACAATTTGTTTTGCTTTGCCATCGTACGAGAGCATGACGATGCTGACGAAATGGTGAAATTTGAGGTTGTCGTGCATAAAGCCTGAACTGGCGGACAATGGTGGAAACTGTGCTTGAAATATTCTTTACTTTTTGAGGCGTGCAAGGTCGGCCAACATGTTACGACCACGTGGCTTTGTCACTATCGCCATATCGGATAAATGGATAGCTGGAACCGGAGGTAATAAAAAACTGGAATGCCTCCGGCCGACTGTATGGGCAAGTTCGCGGCACACCAAGAAGCGGCAATAATATTAAGCTGTCGTTGGATGTGCTGAACATTCTGGAGGCGGAATACAAAAACTTTACCAGAAGGAGTTAGGAAAATCAGAGTTTTTATTCATTCTTGTTTGCAAAGAAGCCAAGGCAAAACTTAAAATATTGTTTGTTTGATTAACCCTACAGGCCCCCACCTATAACTTTAGGGGTTTTTTTATTTTACCTTTTTTTTTAATTCATCTAAGAAATATAGGGTATTCCTGAAACTATCTTATATTGAAGTTATATCTGTTAACCAGGAAAACTCAAATCCACACAAATGGTAATATTTTCTCTGTTTTGCACATCTTATGTCTCTACTCCCATGAAGCAATAATGTCACCAGGTATGTGATCATGAAAAAGTTCAATTGAGAACTAAAATTAAAATAATAAAACTAAAAATTGACCTACCAACGCATGGTTTGTAGCAAGGTTATGTTACCCCAAACATAATAGTTATTGATGTAGAATACGGCCTGATTCTAGCAGATATTCTACGATGCCGGGCTGCATTTGGCTGTCACAATGTGCCAGGTAATCCCGACACGTCGCACTATCATCCTCGTTCATGTTCCTACGAAGTAGGCTACAGATCGCAAATTGTCCGGTAATGAGTCAGTCAGTCCATCCAAATCCTTTCGTCGGCAAAATAAGGAGAACCGTTGACATTAGAACCTTGATTTTTGGCATGAACGTGCATTAGGGCATTGTTACCAGCAAGTTCTGATCTGAAATAATTCTGATTAAAATTAGATTGATAATTAACACTTCAGTATATTGTTATAGATATATGTGAACTGTAGCCTTTAACGTGTATCCTATTTCACATTGGCCACACCAGGCTTGAGCCTTCAAATTCAGGTCAAATTACCCACAGCTAAAAATACCCTGTCTCACTGTATGCCACATGGCCCTATTACTGAGGTTAATCTTAACTACTGCATATACCTTCAAACAATCAGCGCTGTTTCCATAACGAAGCTGAGGTGGTTTAACGTTTATCAATGAAGAAAATCACCGATCAACCGCCATAGAATATAATGTGAAAACCGGAATAGTACATTCATCAGATTGCCGATGCCCAAAATGTGTCGTCTCATATATCTAGATAACAACGTGATGTAGAGACGCTATTTATTCGTCTTTGTACCGGTTATGCTCAGGAGAATGACATAGAATCATTATTATCTTGTGCAGAGAAGGTGTTGGTCTTGAGTTGAATTACCGTAAACTACATAAATGCTACCTTTCTACTATAGTACTATATATAAAAATTTGTTGTGTTGTTGGGAAAATAATGTGATTCAAAAAGTTGTTTTGATCCTGTACAAGGGCACTGAAAACCCTTTCGTACTTATACCGGCCAAAACCGGCCAGCATCATATATACCCATAACGGCCGAAACCGGCTGCAATTCACCACCACGCAAAAAAATCGCCGCACAGTAAAATGTTCGTCAAGTGAGAGGTCGTCGGTAGTCTACATCGTTGGACAAGGAAATAGTCGACAATATACGTTCAAATTTTATTGTAAATCATGCAATAAACGTATAACAAGTTTATTTTATTGAAGACGTACCTTCCTTGTGGTGAAAATTGAGAAAATCGGCGAAGAATTTGCCGTTTTTTGACCATTTTCAACGCTATCGAAATCCCATTTCCCGCGGTAGAATGTTAGAGATATTGGTTTCATTTTAAAGGTTTTTTCCGGGTCTTTCGACCTGTGACGAGTGATTTCATTGGATAGGATTGAATAACGAAGGATTTGATTGGATAGAGATGTGATCATTCTTTGATAGCGTGACCAAATTGACCTCGATCGGGCTCTGTTAGTATCGCGAAGCCCGATTAGTTGAGACGTGTGAGACAATGGCAGCGATTGGCCGGCCGCCTTGTCTGCGTGTGCCGGTTGAATTTCTCGCCAAGGAAAATGGCTTCGTTGAAACTTTAGCGAGCCGACTGTTGGATTTACAATGGAAATAAAGGGTTTCTCGGATTTATATGTCGGATTAAAACCCACACGGACGATGCACTGGTATTTTAGCACGATCGTCCGGTTGAATTGGGCGAATCGTGAAGAGATTTTTTTATGGAAACTATCATTTGGCTGGGACATACACTCACGGTAATGTTGTCGAAATCAGAGATTTTTTTTTTGTTTATTTCATTTTCTCGCCTGGTCTGGTTTTATTTTAGACACAAATGGGCAGATATTTTGAAGGACAGATTAATTAAAGTATGGGCTTTCTGAAAATATATATATTTAGCGGGGTTTCAATCAAGCTACATGCAAATATATTGCTTCAAAAAAAGACTGTCTATAACAAAATCCTCTCGCATGCATTTATCCGAACATACAAGGCTGACAAACGAGACTATCAGCAAGTAGCAAAGAGTTAAAGAGATGTAAATGTATTTTCACATGTAAAGCTTGAAATCTACTGAACCTATATTATTCAATCTGTTTCCTTTAATTAAAAAATTGTAAAATTAAATCGGCGATCTTATTTATTTTGGAATGAAGGCGCATTAGGAGACTGTTACCAACAAGTTCTGAGCTGACCTACTTTTGATGGAAATTTCTGGTGATTTTTGATGAACATCACTGGCGATTCTGACTTGGGTGGTGCCCATCTTAATATAGGCAGGATTTCAACTGGGGGTGGGGATTTCCAAGAGTTCAGTTCGCGTTCGAGTCCTAATGCCTACTGTACTTCGTAGGTCCTGTGACGTTAGTCACACTGCCATGTTTGTAAGCTACGGTCTCGAATACTGCACCTCTGCCAATTGACCCCTTTTTACCTCCAGAGGCAGAAGAACTAGTGTCCGCTGACGTCACGATTCTTCAAACATGGAGGCCTCTATGTTGTTCCAGTGTAACGAAGTTAAAACGTTTAGTACTGCTTTGAAAAAATTGTAAAAAAATATCTGATCAATACACGATTTGGATTCTATGAAGAAAAAGGTTTAACTGGCCATGCATGTTTCACCAGAGTTTACGTTCCCTTTAACTACCCTTCACTCTGTCCAATCACAATGAAGCCCGCTTCCCAGCAAACTCTGACCCAAGCATTATACCATAAGTCAGTCAGTCAAATTGGAAAGGTTTATAGTCAATCACCAGAACTTTGCTAATATAGTATGAACTTGTAGAGCCTAGATGTAATGGTTCCAAATATATCACAAATACTAGAATTTGACCTTTGAAAATATGTCGGTCATCTTCACTTGGCTTCTGATCCATCGCCAGTGACAATGATATTCAATTCAATTCATTTCCATACATGTGGCATACAGAAATATTAAAAAGGTTCATATTAAAAACTACAGGACAAGACAAATACAGTACCGTACATGATATATGAATTTGGAAAGCCGGGGAATAATTTTTCAAGAAATATTCAAGATTCACGCATACAATCCACATCTTAGGACTGTACTTTTAGCATAAACAACAAGTTTAAATGATTTTCTGACTTTCTGCCACAGTGGCCTTGACCTTTGACCTATTGACCACAAAATGAATACGGTTCTTCTTTGCCCCATGCATAAAAGTTTGGTACGAATACATGACCGGGAACTGGCCTGAGATAAATGTATCACACCAGAGTTGGAAATAAGGCAAAATAATTTGATCAGTGAGTACTTCATGTATTTACAAGCTTTGAATTTGATCAGCAAATTATTTTTTCCATGTTATCACTATGGCATTTTGATTGGTTGGTGTCCAAATTGATCAGTTATTGCTGATTACTGACTCTTATTTCCATCTCTGCACAGGTCATCTTACAAATGTTAACATACGGACAGACAGACAGAACTCGCTATCATATTATATGAACTTGTGTCATGATGGGCACATCAAAAGGAAAGAGAAAATTTGTACCATGCCTTTTTAAATTTGCAGTTTCAGAATTTGTTTTCTTCTCACCAAAAGTCTAACTAAAGCCATGGACTGCAATATACTCCCTCGCACATCTTTGCCTGCAGAAACCAAAACTAAAGAGATCAGGTATGGGAGTCCAGCTATGATTCTCATCATAAAATCATAAAAATATAACCAGATGATACAGAAGATCGTGCAGGAGGGCGACAGCTTGTCTGATTTTTTGTCCAAAATAACTGATCGCTCAGGTTTGTGTTCAGTTTCAATGATCACTGATTTGAATTGTTTCTTATGACAAAAATCAGAACATGATAAGAGAAGCATTTGTCAGCTATGAACGGATCACAGGTTTTAATTGAAACAACTGGCAAAACAATGCGACTGATATCAAGCTAACCCTTGTCCTGTCAACTCCGTGTATACACGTTGCTCGACTGTCAAGTTCCCAGTGTCGACTCCGGATATATACGTTCCGAGAAACTGTCGGACGTTTGATTGTTTTTCGAAAGAATTTGGAGCCACGTGTGGAAAAATCAAACCAGACACGGCTTACTCCAACTATAACGTATTATTTCATTAATTATTTCACGTGAGTTCGGTGTTTATTATTAAAAAAGACACTTATTTACGTGAAGATCGTCTACAAATGTAAAACAGAGCATCATTTATTCAGAAAAGTTTGTTGAAACGCGTAAAAACGCACCTTGTTTACAAGCTTCTCCAACGAAAACCCGGAAGGCAATCCCCACGTTAAAGATGTCAAATTGAAGGGCAACAACTCTGCTTTCATTCTTTACAACCTTTCTCGTTTCACGTAGTAAAAATGTGTCGATTTTATTGGGTGAAATGGTCATGTGTTTCGAGTCCTTTCCATTCAACTCCAATAAACCCAGGAAAATGCTGATCACCTGACGTAAGCCGACTTCCTGATTGGTCAAACTGCTTCAACTGCTCATTAGCATAAAATATTCTTGAGTTACGCATGCGCCCTGGCCGATTTTGACAGAGTCAGAATGGCGCTTGGTTTCGCTGAGGGAAGCCACACTTCGCGTAAACGAAAGGATTTTTACCGATTTACCTGGAATATTCAATAAATATTCAATAATCGTTATGCTACGAGTAACCAGGAATACATACTGTGACATCTATAAGAATTTAGACGAGTTATTAAGTGGAGATGAAGCAAAACAGACCGTCCATCGGTAGTACTCTGAACGTGATAGAATTCTTACGGGAGTTTTACGGTACACAATTTTTGTCGAATTACGATTCCTATATATTTCTAAAGCTGTAAAATGCCAAATATTTTCTGAGTGCATGTTCAGTGTTTCAAATTGATGTATCGTGCATCAAATACCATCCATTATTTCAATTTATTTATAAATTTCAACGACCAGACAGTCGCATTTTTTTGAGCCATTTTGAACAGTTCAACTCTGCTTGACAGCCTGGTACTCACACTTTGACCAGCGTATGGACAGCCGACAGGACTAGGGTTAATAAGGTCGGTCGTTCCTTTGATTTTTATCTTTTTAAAATGCCCTTCAAAAAGTTTGAGAATAGCACTATTTCAGCAGGTCAATCAGGTTAGAGAAAAACAGTATTTTTTTTTATTAGGCCGTGAAGAGTTCATAATATCCCTGCCTCACTGAAATGTGAAAAACATACAAGGCTTGTACATTCATTTGTAAATGATGTATCCCATAGTGCCAATTTGGTTCTTATTTATTTTAGATTCAATCCAAAGTGTGCTTAAAAAATGAAGAACATATGTCATACAGCGCTCGAAATAACGCTTGTCTACTTGTCGATGACAAGTGATTTTCGCAAGTGACAAGTAAAAAGAAAAGTGACTTGTCGCCTGCGACAACAAAGCCATAAAGTGCCGTCTTTATTTGTAACAGATATGTACTTCGCCTAACAAAACAACGTGTGTAGCATAGTTTCCGTAGGCCCCGAAGTTGATCAAATTTACGGGATTCCAATTGGCCCGTACGACCGATGTCGTTGTTGTCACTGTCTTTTGAAAACCGCTCTCCTGTGCGCGAAGATAGAAAATAACCTTATTATGGTACGCGCGATTTCATTAGCCGAATTACTCCATCCAGCCAGTCAGCATAGCTGACAGAATCTGACACGTTTGATCATGGTGGTTCGATCATTTTGGTTGAATAGAGCGTCAGTGACAACTATTCGTCCACAGTAATATGGATCGTTTTCTGAAACGTCGGAATGAAACCCCAGTCATAAGAAGGCAGAACAATCAAGAATTTCTTGCCAAAAATTATCCGTCGAAAGAGTAACTCCCATGATATTGAAAACATTCTTGCTCTTGTAAAAATACTGGTTCTACTGTCTGTCACAGATAATATATCCGAGACGTTTTCGGCGATATTTCGGAGACAATTGATCGGGCATATTGAAACTTCACACAGGATATCAACTAAAAAGTACTAATTTTATTCCAAAGTATCAAGAAAATCCTTCCAGTAGTTCTCGACAAATCGCGAAAACAACAATTAGATGGGAGATTTGTAGGTTATTTTTTGACGTCATGACACCAAGTCTGCATGTTATATAACATTGACAGAACAATGTCATTGTAGCCCCAAAATAACATGGTAGGTATTGGTGATTTTCGTCAATTCCCAACAGATTTTAATGACATATGGGGGGAAAAATTATTATTTTTTAGTTTATATACTGTGTGAAGTTTCAAAGCTGTACGATAAATTTTCTCCAAAATATCGCAGAAAACATCTCGGAATATATTATCTGGGAAAGACAGTATTGTTTTGAACAGCTTTTGTCGAGCGAGGTTTCAGTCTTATGAAGCGTGTGAAGAATGACTTTCGAGCTACATTAAATGAAGACTCCCTGAATGACCTTATGTCATTGTCACTGTCTGATTACTCTGTTACTACCTTTGACCCTATCCCAGCCATCAAATTGTGGTGGTTAGACTGCAACAAACCCAGAAGGTCTGAATCTAACTTGTTTTATTTCATGAAAAATTACAACACAGTTCAGTATATAAGGAACAGTCAAAACTTGGTAATATTTTGAGACAACTACTGACAGCCAGGTGACAAGTAAAAAAAATAGTCACTTGTCACCTGGGACGAGTAATTTTTTACAAACATTTCAACCCCTGTCATATATATGATAGATGTAAGAAGGAGCCAAGACTAACTGCAGGTACATGGGCAATCTAATCTAGAGCAAATGTCACTAAAAACAGCATGTGTTATCAACAGATCTATAGGTCTAAGGTGGTGCACACATTTTATCTGATGTACCAAAGAACCCAGTGAAAACGTCTGTGTGCAGTATAGTCATTATGACATGTTCTCACCATTAGCATGTAACATGTAATGAGCCATGCACACATCTACTAATTAAATAATGATGATCCAAGTACACAACACATGTACATGTAGGAATGGATTAAATTTCCATTTAATTGACTAGAACTCGTATGAAGATGTCATTATGATAGAAGTATAATTTTATATATTTTAAGTTATAAATCTGCTATCATTTTCATATCACTCATAACACTGACTGACTATCTTAGTATTGTCAATCACTCATCATACTGACTGACCCATTTAGAGTTGTGATATAACTCACAACATTGACTGACCACCTTAGTATTGACTAGCCCTGTAGAATTGTCATATGTCTTAATATTGACTTATCGCTAAGCCATCTGACTATATACATATATCCCACTTCGATCACCAGCATATACGCCATTCTTATATAGGAACTTGCACCCTAATTTCAAGAAGCATCCTAACTATCCTCTTCACTCTATCCAATCCCAACGAAGCACGCTTCCCAGCAAACTGTGACCCAAACATTATATCATACATGTAGGCCAGTCAGTCAAATTGGAAAGGTTTCAAGTCAATCATCAGAACTTTGCTAATATAGTATAATTTGTAGAGCCTAGATGTAATGTTTCCAAAAAAATATCACAAATACTATAATCTGACCTTTCTAAAATACATCACATCACAGTCAGTCATCTTCTTCTTCAGGCTTCTGATCCATCGCAAGTGACAGATGATAAATGAATTTGGAAAGCCTGAGATGGTCAAGATTCAAGCATACAATCCACATCTCCGAACTGTACTTTTAACAAAACCATAACAATTCTCAATGATTTGCCGACTTTCTGCCACAGTGGCCTTGACCTTTGATCTATTGACCTCAAAATTAATACGGTTCCTCTTTGCCCCATGAGTAAAAGTTTGGTACCAATCATTGACCTGGAACTGGAGATAAATGTATCACAGCATGGTTGGAAATAAGGAAAAATAATTTGATCAGCGATCTGTCTACAAATATTACAAGCTTTGAATTAGATCAGCAAATTATTTTTTCCATGTTATCACTATGGCATTTTGATTTGATTGGTTAGTGTCCAAATTTGATCAGTTATTGCTGATTACTGACCCATTATGTCCATCTCTGCACATGTCATCTTACAAATGTTCATGCATGGACAGACAGACAGAACTCGCTATCACATAAAATGACCATTTAGTCAGTGTTTGACTATATTCTGTCTATAAAGTGAAAAGCTTAATTTTTCTCATAATTTAGCATGTGAAAAAAAGTCGCCGAAATGTTGCATACCAAAATGTCTTACCCATCACATTTGTGCCGAAATGTCTCGACATCCTGCTGACCACCTTAGCATGGATTTCAACTGTTCACCCTAGCACTTTTCATAAAGGATGTCCATCCTAGCATTAAATTTCGAAATCTATTGTATATGTTTTCTATCATAATATTGTACTGAATTACAGTTCCTCATGTCACATGTGATCATAGGTTTATAGGACAGGAAGGAAGTGTCCCTTAGAACGGGAACAGTAAGCTCAAATATTCTACCAACATGTAAGTACTTATCAAAAACACATTACAGGATACAGCACATCCCAGAGTGAGCGCATGTGTAATACAAGACCCAATAGTAACTGTACTACATGTGGCTGCACTGATAGTGATATGTATGCATCTAGGTAGGCTGGGCTAAGGGGCCAATATTAGGATGTCTTGTACATTAAATTATGAAATCTTGTTCACACTTCGCAGGGTGCACTCAAAATACATGCATGACATGGTAACTTAATAATACATATATATGCATGCCATGATTATGAAATATTCATAAAAGCATATGTATGCAATCATATGTACAGATACAGATACATGTATATAATAATATATATATATATCAAGTCCAGATGAACAAAAACAGCTGTAAAACTGTTCAACAAAAAAACAGGGGAGGCGGGGGATTTGGTTTAATGCCACACTAAAGGTTATTTCACTCATATCATATGGTGACAGCCAATTTGGTTGGTGGAGGAAGCAGGAGTACACGGAGAGAACCACCGCCAATCGGCAAGTATTAAACTGACAAACTTTGGCACAAGCATTACCAGTGGCTATATGTCTGTACGAGGGAGCATGTGTAGGGTGGTTTGGAGGAATGGGTTGCACGGCATACTCTGTATTGTACCATGAGACAGTGCCCAATCAAACCAAACCAAACTACTCACTTAGTCTGAGTTGACAAAAAGCCCAGTTCATGCCCATTTGTTGCTATAGGATGTGTTCACAACAAGCAATCATCCCCGAGATCAAATGTGAAATTTTCTTGGTTCATCAACTTTATTTAAACATAAATGTGAGCCGTCTCTGTACCATACACATAGCAAAACAGTTCAACGATGCACTGTCTCTCGTGTTTGTAAAATTGTTGATCACTCTCTTAGATTTTGTATTGCGAGTGTGATCAATATCTTGCGACAATACGTTTTCATTCTCCTGGGGAAAAAGTTAGAAGAGTGATGGCGAAGGAGAGTGATGGAGATTGAATGAGAGACAAATATTTTCATCAAGTTACATCTTGTTGGAAAAGCCCAGAGTATCGTCTTTGAAACTATGCAGAAGTGACTTACAGTACAGGCCAAAAATAACTTTTAAAACTTGCACACGACTAGAGGAAAATCAAAATGTGAGTGTATTCTGAAAGTTATAAAAGTGTGTGCATTTTGATCATGGCTGAAGAAAAGCACTCTCATGACTACTAATGTAGGCGAAGGATCTGATATTTACCAATCGCGTCACAGCGCATACCTACCAATGTTTTTCTGAAAGTGACTACATGCGCAGTCACATAACGGTCATGCGCTTGTTCTCCACCTGACGCATCAGCTTTTATCACAGCATTATTTTTTTTTACTGTGATGGCATTGTGCACGCGAGGAGGTCACATTCAAGGTCAAGTTATTTCTGCCCTGTACTGTACATGTACATGTAGGTTCATTCATACTCATGACGGTGTTGATACCAGTTGATGCAGATACCCATCGATACAGAGGAAGTTAATAAAATGTTCAGTGCTGGCCGTGAGGAAAATGCAGGAGAGCTAGCCATCACTCACCTCAAAAAGCTTTTAGGCGAGTATGGGCGAGTGACCGTCACTCTCCTTGGAAAATATTTAGGCGAGTGATGTTGTATATAATGTGAACCACATAATTCTTGCGTGTTCAGGGGTCAAAATGTTCAGTCTGCTGACGAGTAAAATTGAAGCCCAGGTCGTCCTCCTGACGATCACAAAAAATTGGCTCCCGTAGAAACAAACTGTCAATATCATGGATTTGGCAGAATTGTGAAAAATGTTTGTTCATCTTTCCCGCTGACAGCCTAACTTCGCTGCTGGTCGGCCATGTTTGCTACTTGTGTGGATGCTGGTGTGAAATGGTCCTATGCGGAACCTTGAACCTTGAACCTTGGATACACTGTCGCCACTGTCTTTGTTTGTACTCTGCCTGTAACAGTGTTTTGTACAATAAATTGAATTGAATTGAAAGTGACCTCCCTTCCTTTCCAAACTTCAGGCTATGCCAGCATTAGTTCCCTAGGAACAATTCCACTCATGCACTTTCTCTTACAACATCAACAACAACACAAACTTTCCGTGGCTGACAGCACATGTTTTTTTACATCATGAATTGTCCAGTTGGAGTGATGCACAAAAACCTGTCACCAGTACTTCAATGAAAGTTTATCACTTTCAAGATTCATGAAGACAAACAGATCTTCATTCCTGGTTACATTTTGATAATGAAAGTAACAAAACGTCCTGTGAGGTTTGTCTTGAAATTGACAATTCTATGTGCACCTATTACATTTTGATACACCATAACCCCAAGAGAAAATGATCTTGTATTATAATATTATGCCGGCATGAGGATGTGCAAGATAATATTCTCAACTGTTTTTCTGTTTGGTTTTTTTTTTTTTTCCTTTCAACTTTACGACATGAAAATGGCATTTGGCAGCAGTAAAAAAAAAAATGAAACACTCCATTAAGATTACAGGTTGAAGGTAATGGATGACCTCAATCTCACTGGGATGACCTCAGTTTTTGACGAGGTCATCCACTGGATGACCTGGAAATTTGGAACATTTTGACCCCTGGTGTTACCGGATCATACTGTTCCCTAATCTTAAATGGTTTAGTTAATTCATTATCCCAGTTGAGATAGGTAGGTAATTCGACAGAATTCCCCTTTGCCATACTGCACGTGTTGACTGGGACGTTCTACAAATGGCGGCCGTCAAATCAGGTTTGATCGGACTCCCCTTGACTTTATCTGCTGCCTGAACTACTGAGAGTTTCCGAACAACGAAGAGATGTGAGGTCACGAAAAGTGCCACGCAGTAGCATTTGAAGAGCACTCTGCGACGAACTTCGGTCAGGGTAATAGCATGCAGGTTTCGGGAGTGAACTTTCTGGAAATAGCACAAAATAAAAAAATTTGCACAAATTATGGCGAGTGCTTTCGCCATAATTGGAATTTAGGCAAGCATGGCACGCACTGATGAAGATTGGTCCCGATATTAGATCAGACTGAATATCTATAGCTCACCCACAATGCATTGCAACAGAAAAGAGGGCATTCTTTCCATTAATAATTATATGGCTTTACCTGGATCTGTGTAGTTGCCGAAGAAGTAACGTTTTAACCCCACAGTATTCTTCAACAGCAGGTACATTTACACGGATCATCTACCTGTATTGCAGTCTCCACCTGTTAAACATACAAATGACCGATTAATCCTGCAGGTAGACCATTGAATAGGACTGCATATACATTCCAGCCCCATAGGTACATGGACACTGTAACATCCTGCAGTAGATCATTATAGCTCAATCTGTGGGCATCTATTTAAATATTTACGGCATTTATGGCGGTATTTATCTATAATCATAGCTAGCGGGGCATGTAATTATGAGCTTTGAAGTTCAACGATATGTTCATGCAGCTGAGTATTATACATGAACTGTTAAGTACATATTGCTATGCATGAACAGTGAGTGACTGTGTACATGTACGATGTTGTATCATGCCTGTAACTGTATGGGGTTTCACATGTAAAGACTCAATCAGCAGATTCAATTAAATGCGACCAATAAAGACTTGTCATAATAAAATACAGAACTCTATAAATAAACTTACATGTATAATATCCAAATATTCATTATACCATGACAGGACCCCGGGTATCATTAGTGACAGGTAGAAGGCTGAATTACCTACATATCTATTGCACATTTAAACCACCTTACCCTGATCAAAGCAACATAATTTAGGCCATGATTAGAAAAGTGTTTGCTTGTGGTAAGACGTCGGACTAAAACTTGGGTCGGTAAGTAGGAAAGTATTATTATTTTAAGACAGAGTAAATCTATAGGAAAAATGTTAATTTGTGTAAACTACCAATAACAGAAATTCTTTAAAGGTGAAATGCAAAGATTTTTAGATTCTTATTTTTATATTTTATATTGGTTGAACAATGATAGACCGATATTTCTATCTACTTTGTTTCGTTTATTGTGAAGTAGTTTGCCTGTTAGAAGCTTTTAACTAGTTGGTATCCGAAGCCCAGCTGAATTCTGATTTGCAAACCATCATCGCTTATCTTTCCTTGATTGTGACGTCACATCAGACCAGCCTCCCGAAGGCTCAACGTTACAAGTATTGACGTTCAGCCAGGTGATCTGATGTGACGTCACAAACCAGCGTCAAACAAGGGCAGATAAACGATGTGGATTTCATTTCTAAAACTGGTGGGATTTGAGATACCAATTTTGAAGCACTTTTCTAAAGCTGCTACTGCTAGGAAACAAAATACTTCAAATAAAACCAAACGAAGTAAATAGACTGATAGTTACAACATCAGCTAACCCATTGAGAGCATAAAAAGAAAAATATGAAAACCTTTGCATTTCACCTTTAAATGCCAATAATAAGTTTGATGTACATGTATATTATCACAAACAAGCCTTTGAATAATTATATTCCCTGAATATTTCTAGCTCCATGATGTAAATTGGTTAGTTTGCAATAATTCAGCCTTCTACTCCTAGTTTTGACTGCCACTGAAATGCATGGCAACAATTTCATTTCATTTCACATCATGTAAGTAACATTTGTGACAGTAATACTTCGAAGTTTGCTCACTCAGACATATAAGAAACTCACCATACAACTATAACCTCATACATGTAAGTACATTGGATTAGTCTACTGTGTTCTGTACGGGATAGGTTACAACTCCTATGATTCAATTTATTAGTTCACAGAGCCTGATTTGTATTCTGTCACGTAAGTAACTTTCTGAATTACTTACATGTACGTGACAGAGTACAAATCAAGCTCTATGAACTAATAAAGTGAATGGAAGGAGTTGTAAAACGTCCCATATAGAAGATAGGATACTAGTTGAATATGCATATGAGGTTTTACCTACATGTAGTGTTTTTGTTTTGTTGTTTTCTTGTCTGAATGAATGAGTAAACTTTGAGGTACATGTAAATAATGTCTACGTACACCTCCTTACTCCTGTACTTGATATGCTTAAGGTTGTATTACACCTGTATATAATGGATAATAACTCAAGTGTTGGATATTAGGGAGGAATGAACAAGCCAGGCTTTTTAAATAAGCCTCATTGGGGAATCCCCCTTAGTGTAATGCCTTAAAGATAAACCAGTGTCAAACATCTGGGGAACAACAACAACCATGATTCAGATGGAATTCACCATCTGGTCTCGGTGTCTGTTCAAGCTTCTAACCAGAGTGAGGCTGAACACACATGTGCAGAGTGTAAAGAGGGCAATAGGACTTCATGAAATGTATCTGCCCACTCGAAGGTCACACATGGGGTAAACTCTGTGGAGTAACCTTAGAATCTTAGCACCGAAAAATAAATTAAAGCAAAATAACACACTGTGAAACAGTGTACACATCATGATGCAGTAAGGCCATTCAAAATAAATATCACATTTCTTGCGAATTGTGGTGTTTAATTAGGTACATTTCCTTCATGAAGTGGGATTCAAGTATTAAGTTCATTCATGGAGCCTAACAGACCTATAGTAGGCTCCATGGTGCATGTAAGTAAGCTTTTATTTTAATACTATCCACTATCTCCTCCTCAACATTCTGGTGTGAGTTTGATGTAACAATTCAAATATTGGATTCGAATAATGTGTGTGTATGTCTGGGGTGGGGGGGGGGGGTGGGGGAGGCACGATACTTAGTTAAACAGAAATTGGTGAAATCTCATAGAACATGTATTCTGGTATTTCAAAAAGTTAAAATATTTTATTAACCAGCAACTTCTTCTAAAGATCATGGCAAACAAATATTTTTCTAAATGGTCTATCTGAGGTACATGTACACACCATCTGAGAAGGAAGAATCAAGGAATTGGCAAAACTAGGTTTGCCCATATTTTTTCAATTCTTGGCGATGTCAAGTTCCATTTTCCATAGACTCAATAAATATGTGCATACATAGATACCCTGTGAGACACACATGCAGCAATACAAGGCTTTAAGGTACCGTAGGGTATAATAGTGTACCGGTATACATACCAACATGTCTAGTACAAGTAAACAATACTCCTATTCACCAAAGCTCCAAAGAAATTGTGATGAAATGTTGGGTCTAATGGAAAAAGATGTAAATAAGATATAATGGGGAATTACCGATGGCTGTGCGTTATTGGTACGAGGGAGCATGTGTAGGGCGGTGTGGGGGAACGCGTTTGTACGGTATACTCTGTATAAGGGGAAAAAGTGGGATATTGCATTGAGGAAAATGAGAAATACTGGGTGAAATTTCCATGGCACTGGATTTATGATTTCGGGAAGTAGGGTGAAATATTAAATGTTGAGTGAATGGGGAGGATGAGTGGCTATTGGGAGATTTAATTATGAGTGTCCAGTGTGATAATTAAGTTGCCACTAAGAATCGATCCGGGAATTAAGAGAGAATGAGGGGGCTTGACAGATGGAAATATTATGTGATACGTCTGTAGTTATGGGAATTAAGAGAATGTATATTGTTTAATAGGAATGTGGGGATTAAACATTGTCTATGTGACACTGTTAAGAGGGATCATGTGTAGGGCGGGTTGGGGGAAACGGGTTGCACGGCGTGTTCGCACGACCTGTGCCCATCGCGGTGCGATGGAGTGCCCAAGTACATCCATCCATCCATCGAACACAGGTCTAACTGCGGACTAGTGGTATACATGTACATGTATGTGGGGCCCCAGGTCGATATAAATGTACGGTAATTCCCTTAATAATTCAATCACAGGAAGTTCACTTTTCAACTCTGTTATTCAAAGACAAAGAAAAAGCAAGATTCCCATTCTTCATTCGAATTGGAAGAAAAGCCATACAATGACAAAATGCGACACTTTGTAGCTGGTGCCATGAAAACTATTGCCAGGAAAATGTCATTTTTGCTGCACTTCCAGTGATCAAATTATTAGGGGAATTACCGTACATGTAAATACTATTACTGCAGTCTGCAGGTCTAAATGAATTCTAATGATATTACATGTTCATGGTTGACAGCATGCCTCAATTGTGTCGTCTCTGAAAATAGTCCCTCGGAATGCATATAAATAACATGGTAGAATTAACAATTAGAGCATGTCCGACTAGAGAAAATAATGGACATATCCCTTACAGACACTGCCTAGTAGTAGAAAACAACAGAGAGAGAGAGAGAGAGGAAAAAATACCAAATAAAAATCTCATCAGCAATGAATAAATCAGGTAAATTGATTACCCATTCATTGAACAGGTATACAGATATTAGTGTCATGAACACATATCTAAGTATATTGATGCACCTGTAGCTGTGAATATACAATCATTCAGTGTGCTATGTGTAGGCAGGGACCATAAAATAAATTTATTTTATGGTCCCTGGTGTTGGGGAGACTGGGGTACACTGGGGCATTTTTAACTCTTTTGCAAACATCTAATTAAGCTATTCTGTAGAGTAGCCTTCAATGCTCTAGGAAAAAAACTAATATTCAGTAACAGTGCTCCAGATAAGGGGCGTATTGGCGTAATTTACGCCTACAAAAAGTTCAAAAACGCATGCATGCTGAAATCTAGGCGTAACAAATACGCCCGATAAATAGCTGATACGCCTTATCGCCAAAATCAATGCGTAAAATTTCTCTAATAAACGATGCCGTCAATCCGTTGATTCGGTCTCCTGATCTCAGCAAGGCATATCAAGGGAGACAAATCTGTCTCCGGGGGTGTTTTACGTTGTTGTCATATAGTTCATCAGCAATACCCTTGCACGGAGACTGGAGAGCTTGCCGGAAACAGTACCGTTGCTATAGTGAGCAGCCATTTTTTTCACTGCAGCAATCACATCATGTGTGATTCGGTTAAAGATGTCCGGGGGTACGCAAAATAACCATTATTACTGCTTTTTACCCCTCAACCCATAGGGCTGCTGGGTCTTGTGATCGGCATGTACGTCCCTTTGTCCGTGCGTCAACAACTTGTCCGGACCAGAAGTTTTTCAGAACCGTTAATACTCCTGGTATCAGGGCTTCGTGTTTAGCGCGAGTGATAGCTCACCTGCACGCAAACACTCGCGTAAATTCATGTCACGAGAGTGATTTTAGCTCACGTAAACTGTCACATTTTATATTGTATTATATTGAAATCACTCGCCTGACTTTTAAATACCCTCTCCTAAATATTTTGACGTGAGCTATTTTTAGCTCGCGCACTAATTCTAAACACGAAGCCCTGTGGTATGACAAGCGATACTCCTTCGAACAAATTTGGAGGAGTATAGTACTCCTCATAAAAAAAAATTATCTGGAGCACTGCAGTAATACATAATCTTACCAAAAAATTATGAACGATCTGTTATACTTTCCCCAAGTCGAAAAAAAGTGTTCCAGTGTGCCCTGGGTACAGGCTTTGAAACTGTTAGTGAAACTCAACAAATCTGATGAACTTATTAATTACTACTAACTACATGTAGGAAACAAAATAATGCACTTGAGAGCTCGCGAAATAGCTAAATCGTTGTTCTGGGACAAATAAAAAATTTCATCTGATAGTCAAGTCACAGGCTGCAGGCTGCTGAAAAAGATGGCACTACCAATACATCCCTGGACAGTTTCAAAGATGACGAGTACAACAAGAGTTGTCGCTCATGGTTCACGAGATCAACAGGACACCTCTGTTGGCTCTGGTACCGTGGTATTGAAAGTGGGCATTTTTGGGCTGTAGATCCATTAATACGAGCCATCCAAACAAGTCAAGAAGAATAAAAGAGTGATGAAAGACCCAAAGAATTAATCTGAATCGTTCAAAGAACCAAGTTATACGGGAAATTTATTTGTTTTTGCATTTTTTGCCATCGCCTAAACTTACAACATTATGGTATTAAAGCTAAAGTTACTCGTGGTGTGCACTGCACAATGGGTAGGATACCATTTCCAAACTGTCCAACGATGTATTAAGATGGTTGAGATTATTCTTTATCTTGTTTGAGGCGACCTAATGAGCACTTTTTCATTGGAATTTCATGAGATGATGAACTAAGGTAGGACTTAGCATCGCTATTTTCTATTATGTGAAATACCACTTGGTAACTTCAAGTTAAATCCATGTCATTGTCTACATATTTGATGGACAATAGGTCTACTGCAGGCAGATGGCGTATGTGATCAAAATCAGACTACATGATGTACATGTAGGACATCACAGGTCGGAGGTTACGACTGGAAAAAAATATAGAATAAGCAATAGGTTTGGCTGGAATTTCAAAAAATATATGCAACTATAACAAATATAACAAGCCCGTAGCCAAGGCAAGGGTTTTCTGGGTTCGGGCAAACCCCCCTTTCGGAAATTTTGTATATTTACCTCCGTCGATCAGACGGAGGTCTAGGAATGCAACGTGAAATCTCCCGCCAAATAATTGTTATATGGGGAACCCACGACTCATGTGATTTCCAATAGGGTTTGTCATGGTTCCCGACGAAATTTTGAAGCAATGATTTTGGACACAATTGAAATGAAAGCTCGTGTGAAACACGGGCGAACAGCATTTCCCCAGACAATTTTTTAATGCATAATTTGGTACTCACAGGGCTTTAGATCTCCCCAATTTGGGCACACCTCCTATTAGGGATGGCATTTGTTTTTACGATGGGACAGAGGGAGGGGCAGATACCCCTGGAGGATGAGCAATCAGGAATCATGCCTGGTAGAAGAGATTTCTTCACCAATGGTTGAAACCCAGTGTGAGGCAATACCAACTTTATTTTGCGTTTCATGGGCCCACCGACATTATAAAATCGAATAAAAATAAAGTTTCAATTTGCCACTTTTATATTTCCTACGAAAGTTTGAACATAGATTTTAACCCCCTTTTTATTCCTGATTGTATGAATTAGGCTGTTGTATTCTATCTGAAACAATGCCAGCAAATAAAAATGCCAAACAACAAAAAATAGATACCTTTCACTATAATTTTTCACTGTAAGTCAGCGAATTGTTGTTGTTGTAAAATGCTGCTAATACTACTTGGGCAATAACGACATTCAATGTAAATCGGAAATCTTCACTGGCTGTGTGATCTATCACTCTGTCTTGGTACTCATATTTCGACAGTGATGCAGTATGTCAGACCTGGGAAATGAAGGCTATTTCAACAGCTCAGCCGATACAGCATGGTTTAAGTTACTGTTGAAGCATGAGACTGTTGAAACACATGCAAAATTCGCTAAATTGTTCTGGAAGAAAAACCACAGCCACAACAAAATGATGACAATGTTAGATTTGAGGTGTATGTTAGCAGCTAAGATGTGACTTAACTTACAGTTTTTGACCTTGAGAAAATAGGTCAATGTCAGTCATATTCATAGACTTCAGGTCCATCATCAGTTGCATATGTGGTATCAATTTAGAATGCCTAGCTATATTTCATGTTATATCATAATACACAGTACATAACCTGAGAAAATAGATTCAGTCAACTGGGATAGGCTTTTAGTCAGTCACCAATTGCACAAGTATTATGATTTTGGAGAGGCTGAGCCTATCTTCACTCCTTTAAAAATTATTGCTAATGCTAAATTTGACCTCGATAAAACATGTGAAGGTCAGTCAATTTCATTAGGCTTCTGATCCATCACCAGCTGCATATGTGGTATGACAAGAAAGATGGGCAAACAGAGAGACAGACAGACAGATGACACGGAAAATTCAGTTCATTTTGGGGTATCATTACATCTTCAAAGTCTAAATATTCTGTAAAAATGCACAGGAACACAGCATTTTACTTCAATTGTAGAGAAGAAAAGCAACTCCGAGTAGGAATCACAATTTATTCTGTATATTTTGCTATTAGTTATAGCATCTTCAGCAGTGAACAAAGTTACAAACAGCTCCATACGCACAGTATATATACAAGGCATAATGCGATCTTAGCCAATACGCATTTATGAATAGGTAAGCCAGTAAATTATATCAGGTTGGACAGATATTAAAATGCCGCCATTTTCAGAAATTGTTAAATGTTAAGCGATAACCTGACAGTGATCTACAAATGGTGTGATTCAGGTGTATATCTGTTACATGATTCAGGCATAATATTGTCTGTAATATATTTATGTCGACAAGGAATACACATAATTATTTGATAATATTATTAACTGTATGTTGTTTATGATTAATATGAACTTTTTATTTGCTGGAATCCAGCCATTTGTTCCATATGGGCAATATTCTCATCAGTCATCATCATTCAATATGAATGTGATACATGTACAAGTCCGTGGTCATTAATACAGTATGGTGAAGGTGACCTGTAACACCAGTATACAAAATTATACCGAGCGCATTGAATCCTCACCACATGATGCTGAGGCAGATCAGAACGCGGAGTGTCGGTAAAATCAGGTGTGTTTTGTAGAGGATTCTCTCAATGATGATGCTATACTGTACACATACAAAATATGAAGTGTTGATGTGTCGGGCCTATAGCACAAAATCACAAGCAAATTGGTCAAACTAGGCACACAGGGTCTCATTTCTGCCGCTAACGTGTTGATTTGGGTGGGGGCATCCTCTCAGAGGGAGGACATGCTAGTAGGGAACCCTCAATCCCAGGTTAATTACCATTGGTGGAGTTAACGTCCAACAAATGCAAAATTGAGCTTGGCATCCGGCCCTATGTTATTCAGCGATGTATTCCCCTACGGACCTTGTTGCCTCGATGGAGGTCTTTGCGCTCATCCAGCGCTTGTTCAAATTCACCTGCCATATTGTCAAAACGTGGCACCGTTATGGAAACTACATCCCGACGTGAGGTTAGATTATTCAAATTTACCTCGCCTTATGAAGTGAAGGGGGGATATTGTGAGAGGGGGAAAGAGGATGTCGTCGTCGGTATCACCTCCCTGGAAATGATAAGGTTTTTGGTTTAACAAATTAAAAAATTTAAAAAATCGAATGATAAGGTTTTTTGCTTAGCAAATTTGCACATGTACATCTGTACATAGAAAGTTTGTTACAATTGTCAGCTATCATTGGATGATTATGAAACTTGGTACACATGTTTCTTATGATTAGAGAATGTACATGTGCTATTTATGAGATGAAATTTAAATTTTGTCCGAATTATGGCAAATGATAAGGTTTTTTGTTTAGCAAAAGTGGGCATGCATACCTGTACATATAAAGTTTGCTGCTGTTGTCAGCTGTCAGTGGATGATAATGAAACTTGGTACACCGGTTTCTTATGACTGAAGGATTTACCTGTGCTATTTATGAGATGAATTATTAATTTTTGTCCAAATTATGGAAAATGATCAAGTTTTGTGTTTTGCAAAAGTGTACATAAAAAGTTTGCTGAAGTTGTCAGGTTTTATTGGATGATTATGAAACTTGATACACATGTTTCATATGATTAAAGCATGTACCTGTGCTATTTATGAGATGATTTTTTCCCCAAATTAAAAGGCTTTGGACTTAGTAATTTGCCAATTATAGTGTTTTTTGTTAGACAAAAATGTACTGAAAAGTTAACTGAATTTGTCAGGTTTCATTCGATGATTATGAAACTTGTTAAACATGTCTCATATGATGAGCGAATGAGCCTGTGCTATTTATGAGATGAAATACTATTTTTTTGCTCAAATTTTGAGAGTTTCGACATAGTAATTTGCCAATGATAAGGTTTTTGTTAGGCAAATTTCACATGTATTCCTGTACTTGGAAAATTTGCTCTACATATATGCTTTGAATACTGCATCAGCTTCAGCGGATCATCCCACAAGTGTATGATTGTTCAATGTCGTTATCAGTGAGCAGAACAGGGCAACCGAATGCAAACCAATGATGAAAATGTGTTCATCCAAGCCAGCAAATCACGGCGTAGACCTATGGAAATTATAAGGCGGTTTTAGCTTCCGCAGAATCTCACCCAAATAGTCCAGCGAGTATCAGTATTAGGAAACGGGCCAATCTGGTCGCATTGAGGCTGTTCTCTGATGACGTCACATTCGGTTAGAAAAAGGCAATTGGGTGGACGTTTTGGGGTTGAAGTGGGTCATCCCTGGTTCAAATGGGCCGTGTGAGGTGTCACATTGAAGCGCTCGTGGGATAGCGTTCGACTTGAGTGGTTTGTAGTGGAACTGCCGTCAATCTGCGCATGTGCAGACGGGCAGTAGTAAAGAAAGAATGTTTGAATGGGCGTTTTGGGCTGGAGGTGGACCATTGAGGTGTCATGTTGAAGCGCACCTGGGGAACATCAGACTGGGGTGGTTTTTAGTGGAAGTGCCGCCAGTAGTAAAGGGCATTCGAATAGACGGTTTTGGAACGAGGTGGACCATCCATGATCCAAACGGGCCGTGTGGGGTGCCATCTTGAAACCCTTTTCAGGTAGAGTGAGATGATGTCGCCGTCAATCTGCGCGTGAGCAGTCGGACAGTAGTAGAAAAAAGACATTTGAATGGACATTATGGGGTCGAGGTGGACCATTTACTGTCCAAATGCATCGTGTGAGGTGTCATATTGAAGTGCTCGTGGGAGAGAGTCAGGCTGATGTGGTCTGTAGTGGAAGTGCTGTCAATCCGCGCATGCGCAGTGTGGGTGTGATGTGATGGAGGAATACTAAAATACATCTGTGAACGTGTTGATCTTTCTTTCTCTCAACTGTCAACTGCGTATGGGACTAGGTACAGAATCTAGGGAACTTACTCCCTAGCGTTAGACTGACGGCAGTTTCACTGCAACCACAGTCAGACTCTACTCCACGAGTCCTCCAGATGACACCTCACACGGCTCATTTAGATCACGGATGGTTCATCTCTGCCTCAAACGCCCATTCAAATGCCCTTTTTCTACAACTACCCGACTGCGCATGCGCAGATTGATGGCAGTTCCATTACAAGACACCTCAATCGGACGCTACCCCACGAGCGCTTCAATATGACCTCACACGACCCATTTAAACCAAGGATGGCCAACCTCGACCCCAAAACGTCCACCCAAATGCCTTTTTTCTGCTACTGAACGACTGCGCATGCATCAGTTGACACCGGAACCCACGTCATCTTCGGATAGCACGTAACCGGAAGTGCTCTTTGACCTTTGATCCGGACGTGACCTCGCACCGGAAGTGACATAATCCATGACGTCATCAGATGTGACGTCATCAGCCTCACACAAAAGAGCCTCAATGCGACCAGATTGGTCCTTTCCCTACTACTAGTGTATTACCTATATGAGCTTGATGAGACATTCGATAATTCGGTAGTGTCTTACATGCCGGTTTCCTATCCAGAACTGTCCCATTCAAGTTCAAAACAGTCTCGCTGGAGATATTTATGTAATTTTCTGTACAATGACCTGTAGTATTTATTATTAACGTTACTTTCAATCCCTTATGGCGGAGGTATTTCAGAATGTCGTGTGATCGTTTATGCCCGCTTCCTCTGTATTAATACGTGAAACTGTAGATCTCGATTTAAAAAAAAAAAGAGAAAATAAATCCAACAGAACATTCCCTGGGACCCAGTAGGTAATTGCACTAATTTTCAGGGCGGGAATATAATTCTCAGGAAAAATACTTAGGCGGCATTATCCTGGGTCCAGTTTTCGATGTGGGTTCCAATTGGGCATAGTGGAAAATCAAGCCCAATTGAACATTCTCCTTGATGCAGTATATAAGCCTGCCATGTTTGGTGGCAAACAGAAAGTTAGCCCAATGGATATGACATTTCCCATGATTCAGCGTTACAATACTCCATGGGATTAATTACCCAAGTGAAATTATCCAGGGTCCAGTTTCCGACATGTGTCCTATTTGGGCACACTGAATAATTACATCCGTACAACGTTCTTCGGGGGTACAGTGAAGAGTGTGAGCAAATTGATCCCAAATAAACTCCTGGTCAGTTCGGAACATTCTGCTAACAACCAACAAACAGGAACAGCCCATTTATTTATATTAACCCTAATAAGTAAAGGTTGCTGAAATTCCAAACTGGCCAACAGGTGGCACAGATTAGACCGAAACACAATTTAAGGTGAAGTATTGTTCCGAGATAAGCCTACTCATGCATCAAATTATGGAAATAATCTTTTAGTAAAGGACATTATATAGACATAATAATGCTTAACTAAGACATAACCTCAATCAAATGGGATCACTAATGCAAAAACTCCAGTCAATGATAACACACTGCAAAGTCGAATTGGTCACATCATGGCACAACGCTTCAATAGTCACATCATCAGATTCAGGAATGTTAGAACATATATCTGGAAGTACACAAAGATACCAGAATCTGCTTTCCCCTCTCTAAAAGTATATACCTGAACGTCAAAATAATTCCAATCGTAAAATTTCATCACTTTTTCTGACAAAATCAGGTATGAGCAGGGTCCTTCGGCGGCCATCTTGGAAAATAGCCGCCATCTTGGATTTCAGTTAGCTAACATTAATTTCTGGAAAAAGTGTCCTAATTAGACTAACCATGTCAAGTTTCGCGCTTGGATCATCATTTGAACCTTTGCATCCAAGAATCTATGTTATCCATATTATCAAGTGTTCCAATAGTGAGGAAAATGGTAAATCTAACATGACTTTTTTGGAGCTCGTTTCCATGGCAACGGCACCACATTTCAACAGTACTGCAGGTAGACCTGAAAAGTGGAGACCATAGGCTTTAAAATGATGTATGATCCAGGTGTGTGTAGGGTGGGTGCATTAAACTCGAAAAATAAGGCCCTTTTCTAGGATCTGCCGCTCGCCTATGGGGCACGACAATTTTGCCACGCCCCTCTCATCCGATCACAGCCAGAGTTTCTGAGTTAATGGAACCACTTATTTACTGAGACACGTCTTAATGGGTCTTATTTCTCATGTATGTTGAAATCATTTTGAACATTCTTCCTGTTGTTTTAGATGTTAGAAATTGCATGGAAACAATTTTACCCGGTAACTAACCAAACTGCACTTGAAGGGAATTTACACCCGAAAATCAGATTAATCAAATCCTACCCCTATAGTCAGTCTTTGAAGATTTCTTTCCAATGGCTTGAATTATGGTCATGAAAATTCACCCACTTTTCAATCTAGACACGAAGAAGATATTGAAAGAAGAAAAATGAACAAAAAGAATTTCATATTTGCATTTTGTAGATAAGTTTAGTCAATGGAAACTAGAGGTTCCGCTTTGACCCTTGATTTGCCGCTATGACATAAAGCCTATGCTGATTGTTTTTTTTAAGCAAAAACATACGTCTCTCCCAACTTTCCACCTTGCCTTGAGTGGTCACATTATTTAAGTGCTATAAAATGTATTTTGGGGGCTATCCCAATGAAGTTTCCATCCAAGTTTGGTAAAATTCCGTCAAGCAGTTCTCCAGACAAGTTCTATATATGCATGTACAAGTAGACGGACAGATGGACACCGGACATGGACGAACGAATTCACACACACCAAAACCTAATCAGATGAGGGGGCTATCCCATTGAAGCTTCCATCCAAGTTTGGTGAAATTCCGTCCACTAGTTCTCCAGATATCTTGCAGACAAGTTCTGTATATACATGTACAAGTAGACGGACAGATGAATACCGGACATGGATGAACGAATGCACACACATCAACACCTAATTAGATGAGGGAGAACTACTGGACAGAATTTTACCAAACTTGGATGGAAGCTTCATTGGGATAGCTCCCTCATCTGATTAGATTTTAGTGTGTGTGCATGCATTCATCCGTGTCCGTTGTCCGCCCGTCCGTCCATCTACTTCTACATGTATAGACAGGCCTTGTCTGCAAGATATCTGGAGAACTAGTGGACGGAATTTCACCAAACTTGGATGGAAGCTCCAGATATCTTGCAGACAAGGTATGTATATACATGTACAGGTAGACGGACGGACACCGCACACGGTCGAGCACATGCACACACACCAAAACCTAACCAGATGCGGGGGCTATCCCAGTGAAGCTTCCATCCAAGTTTGGTGAAATACCGTCCACCAGTTCTCCAAATATTTTGCAGACAAGGCCTGTCTATACATGTACAAGTAGATGGACCGACGGACAGACAACGACCACAGATTAACGCATGCATGTGCACCAAAATCTAATCAGATGAGGGGGCTATCCCAATGAAACTTCCAACTAAGTTTGGTAAATTCCGTCAAGTAGTTCTCCAGATATCTTGCAGACAATGTCTGTATATACAAACACGGCAACCCTTTGGTACATGTATGAACATAGCCCCAGGTAAAGTTGCTAACAAAGAGTTTATTCCCTTCGTTCTCCAATATAGACGTAGGAATGTTGAAGCGGCCCGTATACTGAAGGAGGAATAACACTCCAAACAAAACACCGCTTGCCATTTAATCTGAGACCTATCATAGCGCATTTTAATCTGAGACCTATCATAGCGCACTAAAAAAATCGCGATTTATTGGTAAGGAGTAAACTTCATCCCATATCGTGATCATTATCACGTGAAATTCTACATGGCATAAGCTAATACATAGCGGCCCTATTTGAACTCTATACGAAACTTGTCTCTAGGAACATTTTTAAGATAAGAGATTTATAAATCCCTGTGCCCGTGCCTTCCACTTTTGAAAAATGTAGAAGTAGATGAACGGACGGACAATGGACACGAATGAATGCACGCACAGACACCAAAACCTAATCAGCTGAGCGGGCTATCCCAATGAAGCTTCCATCCAAGTTTGGCGAACTTCTGTTCAGTAGTTCTCCAGATATCTTGCAGACAAGGCATGTATATACATGTACAAGTAGATGGACCGACGGACAGACAACGACCACAGATTAACGCATGCATGTGCACCAAAATCTAATCAGATGAGGGGGCTATCCCAATGAAATTTCCAACTAAGTTTGGTAAAATTCCGTCAAGTAGTTCTCCAGATATCTTGCAGACAATGTCTGTATATACAAACACGGCAACCCTTTGGTATGAACATAGCCCCAGGTAAAGTTGCTAACACAGAGTTTATTCCTTTCGTTCTCCAATATAGACGTAGGAATGTTGAAGCGGCCCGTATACTGAAGGAGGAATACGAAACACTCCAAACAAAACTCCGCTTGCCATTTAATCTGAGACCTATCATAGCGCATTTTAATCTGAGACCTATCATAGCGCACTAAAAAAATCGCGATTTATTGGTAAGGAGTAAACTTCATCCCATATCGTGATCATTATCACGTGAAATTCTACATGGCATAAGCTAATACATAGCGGCCCTATTTGAACTCTATATGAAACTTGTCTCTAGGAACATTTTTAAGATAAGAGATTTATAAATCCCTGTGCCCGTGCCTTCCACTTTTGAAAAATGTAGAAGTAGATGAACGGACGGACAATGGACACGAATGAATGCACGCACAGACACCAAAACCTAATCAGCTGAGCGGGCTATCCCAATGAAGCTTCCATCCAAGTTTGGCGAACGTCTGTTCAGTAGTTCTCCAGATATCTTGCAGACAAGGCATGTATATACATGTACAAGTAGATGGACGGACAGACGGACACCGGACACGGATGAATGCACACACATACACCAAAACATAATCAGATTAGGGGGCTATTCCAGTGAAGCATACATCCAAGTTTGGTGAGCTTCTGTCCAGTAGTTCTCCAGATATCTTGCAGACAAGGCATGTATATACATGTACAAGTAGATGGACGGACAGACGGACACCGGACACGGATGAATGCACACACATACACCAAAACATAATCAGATGAGGGGGCTATCCCAGTGAAGCTTACATCCAAGTTTGGTGAACTTCTGTCCAGTAGTTCTCCAGATATCTTGCAGTCAAGGCCTGTATATACATGTAGAAGTACATGGACGGACGGACACTGGACACGGATGAATGCACGCACACGCACTAAAATCTAATCATATGAGGGGGCTATCCTAATGAATCTTCCATCCCAGTTTGGTGAACTTCTGTCCAGTTGTTCTCCAGATATCTCGCAGACAAGACCTGTATATACATGTACAAGTAGTTGGACAGACGCACGGACACCGGACACGGATGAATGCACGCACATACACCAAAACCTAATCAAATGAGGGGGCCATCCCAGTGAAGCTCCATCCAAGTTTGGTGTAATTCCGTGAAGTAGTTCTCGAGATATCTTGCAGACAAGGAAAGGGGACGGACAGACAGACATACGACGCACGGACACCGGACACGGATGAATGCACGCACATACACCAAAACCTAATCAAAATGAGGGGGCCATCCCAGTGAAGCTTCCATCCAAGTTTGGTGAAATTCCGTGAAGTAGTTCTCAAGATAAGGGACTGACAGACAGACAAACAGACAGACAGACTGCACAAACACTAGATGTCTCCCCCCAACATACATGTAGTTGGGGGAGACATAATTAATGTCAATCGGGCTTAACTCATTTAAGTATAATAACTCCAAATGCAGTATCAAATTGATCTACAAGAGCAAAACAATACAACCGGAGCAATATTAGCCCAATATAAAATCAACTTCAGCGTAAAAATAAAGGAAGATGAAATGAAAAATTAATATTGAACATAATTTGGTTAATATGTTCACCTGTGGGTACTACATGAGTAAAATAGTGATCCATTACTATTGTTTGACAGTTGTATTTGGGGTTCTTATGCTTAACTGGGTTGAGCCGGATTCTCATTGACTAAAATCACGTACAAAATAAATGTAAATTTGAATTTTATTTATATTTTTTTTATTATTATTTGGCCAGAGTTCGTTAGTGTGTCTCCCAGTCGTATATACAACAATAGTTATTAATCAAAAAATACACATACAAGAATATGTAGTTATAATGAGTGATAATGTAAATGTGGAGCAGTAAAGAATAAACATTCCAGAGAAACTATTTCGGCTTAAAGAAGTGATTTCGATTAATGCTGTTTTGTTGAATACGGGGTATTAGACGAAGGAAGTGTCATTGGTCAGAAGCTGCATCTGGGGTGAATGACCAGTCAGCATTGGAACCTGTTGGTTTCTATAACAAAAGCTCCCAGTATTAATATTTTCTGCTACACTTTTATCACAATCTCCGAAAAGAAGATTGGGACAAGTGACAGAATAGGGATCGTCGTAGGTGTCCAACAGATTAGCAATCAAACGTTGTTTTTGAGTGGTAAAGATGGCACAGTGAAAAAGTGCTCGACAGTTTCGTCAAAGCAGCCGAAGTTACATATCGCATGTTCCCTCACATGATTGTCGAACGAGTGTCGTTTCAAGTTGCTGCAACCATTACGGATTCGACAGAGTAGACTGTTTTGTGGCCTTGGGCCAATGTAATTCCAAAGATGAGGGATAGGTTTAGGATACATATTTATTGCTCAAATCTTCACCTGCTATTAATGTATGTCATATTTCCTCCTATTTGGAGATCCCGTGCAATAGAAATTATCTCCCCTGATCGATCGCTAGGTGGCGTGTCTCCGCGCATGTCCGTCCTCTTTTTTCCTATTGCAGTCTTGGTAGCAAGACCTGTTTTGGATGCCAGTCTCCTGTTTCAAGTAAATTCTGGATATTTAGATGACCCTAGGGTTTATTTGTTATTCTAGCACTATCTACAGTAGATATGTCTGACATAGTCACCCCATACAACAAACACAATAAACGTTGTGAATTCTGTCGTCATTTCTGAGGACTCACACTTTATTTTAAATGTCGGGCGCAAATCTGCTCGGCCATGCGCCACAAATAGGCAAGACTATGAGTAGTCGCCCTTGGCTACAATTACGCGCCCCAACTACTATTATTCGCCCGAAGATACGGACAACAGTACACGGACCTCGTCGATTCTGGGAAAAACTGCGAGCTAAGAGATAAAAATGTTTCATCGGACACTTCGCATCTATGTTTTATCGTAAATAAAATTATAATTTGCCCAATGTCTGATTTTGAGAGAATAAATTCTGTTTTACCGTGAGATTTGCAAGCGCTACCGTGAGACCGGGAGGCCTATCTAAATATCTGGAGACTCACGGCCAATCCGTGAGACTTGGCAGGTCTGAATTGGGATGACATGACCTGGCACAGGTATGCAGGTGCTCGACGGACGGTACTTCTCAAGGCGGCTGCCGATACAAAGAGAAGTCCTACTGAAAGACAGGGTGTTACACAAGCCTTGATCACGGACCTCAATTTAAATGAAAATCTGAGTGCGCCGACCTACGTTGAGACCGGAGCGGACAGTCAAACTCAACCCAGTCCCAGAATCCCGCCAAGTGGGAAAGTATTACAGTCAGCGAAGAGTCCAGAAGAAAATATCCAAGAAACAGCGGATCAACAGCCATCAGCCCGCATCTTGGGAGATCGGACTAACGGAAGACCGGACCCGGGCCCCAGTCCCCACTCAGAATATTATGAAGACTCGGACGGGACCGGGGGACGTGTTTACTACCGGGACTCGGACCCCGATGATTGGACCCCGGAACGAAATCGGGACTCCAACTTCAGACACTCTCATCGGGATAGAAGCGAAGACCGGAACAGGCGCCGGGGCGGACACCTGCTCGTGATTATCGGTATTACAGATACAGAACCCGAACTCCGGATCGTCACCGTTCCCGACGTTCTAGAAGCCGTTCTCGAGATTCCCATCGACGATCACGCCGTTCTAGGGACACATCCAGGGGACGCACGGATTACGAGGAACGGAGAAATAACGTCATCACTATCACCGGTTCCTCATCTAAAGCTCAGGATGATCGAGAGCCCCGCAAATCCAGTCATCAAGAGCCCGAACTTCTAAAAGTCGAAACCTGAATCCGGACTCGGACCGAAGGATCGATTTCCATCTCAACAAGAACTTCCGAAAGTGAAACCAACCACGAAGCATGTTCACCTTCAACAGTCACTAGTGCAATTTGAATCCTTTAGTCTGACTAAGGACCTGGATCGGCAGCTGAGGAGTTCATCTACGCTCCGGAGACCCAGTTCCTACATAGCCTACGCCCTACACGGGCTCATTTACCTACCAAACCTCCGAAGTCGGGCCCGGATTTTGATAGACTTAAAAACTTTGCCAAAACACCAGCAGTTCTACTTCAAGCCAAGCAGGCCTGCATGTTGGAGGACATCGATGTTGACTCAACACAGAATAACATCGTACACTGATTGGTTCCTTGCCGCAATATCAAAGTTAGTACAGGACCCAGCTAACAAACAGAAAGACGGTTCCTTCAAACTCTCTTCATCACAGATGGACTTCTTCAAAGTCTCCATCGACACCCTCAACAAGGCCAATGCTAATGTGATGGAGACTGGTACCTTCACCTATGCAACGATGATACAAGCTCGTCGAGCAGCGTACTTGAAGCATCCCAAATCAGAGGTCTTGGCTTCCGTTAAGAAAGAACTGGCACAGCAACCTCTAGCTTCGAAGTACCTATTCAACAAAGTTATTTCGACCGTTATGCCCACCGTCAACGATGAAAAGACATCACGGATGATCGGTGCGTTGACCCAACGTCCTTCCGGTAAGGGCAAAGGCAAGAGCAAGGCAAACAAAGGAAGTCGCCACGGACAATCTTCCTGTCAGGACTCCGGCAACTTACCCAATCAGGACACCCAAAGCAGTTTTTGTCCTTACGGAAGAGGTCACTTTCGGGGAAAGCGAGGTTAATCCTCCGACAGGGAGAGAGGCAAGCCCGACCGCCGGAATTGACTGTCCCCAGCCTCATTGTCAAACTACCAATCATTTATTCATCCTTCCCGAGTTTCAAGTCTTCACTCATCCGGTTGTAGGCGGACGTCTGCAGATCTTCTGGAGTAATTGGGAGCAAATTACAGACAAGTGGGTCACCAGATCACTCAGAGACGGAATATTCTTTACCTTCCTCGAGTATCCCATGCTCATCACCAGACTCAAACCATCACACCTCCCAGTTTGTCCGGAACATGTGCGGACCTTGTTAGAATCCGTAGGTCTTAGTGGACAAGAGCGCTGTTCGCAAGTTGCCTACGGAAGAAGAAAGTCCGGGGTTTTACAGTCCTGTGTTCCTCGTTCCAAAGAAAGGAACAGACCAACTTCGCATGATCATCGACCTGAGATGGCTCAGCGACACACTAGCGCCACCTCCACGGTTCAAAATGACACCAATTCCATCTCTGCGGTCCCGTCTACAACCGGGAGATTGGATAGCCTCCATCGATCTACAGGACGCCTATCTTCATGTTTCCATACATCAGCATCATCGACGCTCTCCGCTTCATTATCGCCTGGAGGTTGTTCGAGTGGCAGGTGCTACCGTTCGGCGTCTCGGTCGCTCCCTGGTGCTTCACGCGCATCATATCACCATTCTTTCATCTAAGGGGAATAAACATGGAGGCATATTGCGTCTTTCTTGAAAACAGGTGTAACATTGACGATTTTCCAGTGATTAGGAAAAATTACAGAATTTAGTGATAGGTTATAGAACTGTGCTAGGACAGGGGCCAGAATAAATCTACCTTCGTGAAGACATTTTGCAGTAATGTGGTCGGGACCTACAGCTTTAATTACATCGAGGTTCGACAGAATTACTTCACTGATGGGCACAGAGAGATTGTCAAAATGCTCCCCGCCCCCATTTCCCCTAACAAAATGACGTTTGTAGCTTATAATCTGCGTATTACAAGTCGATTACGTGTGCAACTGGTGAATACAGGTCACGATGCACCATTATGGTTAAAAAAAACGTCGATTTGTTTGTTTTCATTAAAGGTTTGACTAATGTAGTTCGCGCAAGGACCCATCTGGAAAGTGTGGGGTTAGCCAGAAGTTAAGTGCTTGCTGGCAAAATGTGCACATGAACCGCATGTCCAACTAGGACTTTGAAAGTAATGTTCTCTGGTTGACGTATTAAGTCACTTCATATACACTGATGTAAGAGTTCGCGCTGTGGCATTATATGGGACCCATCGTCAAGCCACTATTTCTTTATTGATGTGTGTCATTGTAAATTAAGCTTAGATCGACTTTCTCTACACATCAATCCGATCCGCGTGTTCTACTGTTTCGAGTTTTTAGTAACTCCCAGTTCAATCTCAAACATTTTGCTGCAGACGTACAGGTGAATAACTTGATCATGTAAGGTCATCGATTTGGTCTCTCAGCCATAATAAAATAGTACTAAAGGACATTTATTCGATGAATTCATTATAACAGAATTAATATTAATGTGTTAACCACAAACGGGTGATACAATCCTGTCGTTTTACGATATGAAACTAGTTGGATCACTCCACGTCACGTCTGTGAAGTATGGCTCGAGAAAACACCTGTTACTCGTCCAATATCAAGATGGGCGCTCCCATGTTTACTGAATTCAGATATCCGGCGGCGCAGCTTGGAAATCCAAGGTTTATCATCAAGCTTAATAAGCACATTTTTATGGGGGATACTTTAATCAGATGCATAAGTAATGTTATGAGAGTTTTTTTCGCAAAAATCATCGATTGCATATTCACCGGGTGGTATAGACCAATCAGAATTGGCTAGTATTCGTTAAATTTAGTCCAGTCGGCTTTGTCATAATTCCAGATAATGCGATAGTAACTGGTCTTCTTTGGGATGCGAGATTTCAAGTTAAGAAATGTTGAGCAATGGTCACTGCATATGGGTGCCAAGACCCCACTGCTGATTACTAGTTGATATTTATTATATAGTATAGGGTCCAGCAGAGAATTGAGACTGGTCGTGTAGCTTCTTTTGCAAGTTGACTGAAGTCAAAACTTGTAATTATATCTTTCAGATGATGTCATAAATTATTGAACAGACCCTCATGGAGGTCCCCAACGATTATAACATTTTTACCTGGGTTAGCACTGAGGACTAGTTCTATGTTGTCGGAAATAACCTGCCATTTATCAACGGTTGTATTAGGTGGGCGATATAATGTTCAAATTACTGTTTTGGGATTGTCGTATCTCAAGCCACACCATCTCCACGTCTCGACTAGCATAGTCTTTCCGATGGGTGACTGCGACACACACCTCCCCATGCATCGGAACGGATCTCTAAAGCCAGGCAATCGTATAAGTTTGTTTTCTACAAGCGGAGTAAGATGACTTTCGGTGATTACGATGATGTCAAACTGACTCAGATTAGCATGCACTAAATCTAAGTTTTCCTTCAAACTACATACGTTATAGTGAACAATCGACAGTTCACGACATGCTGCCGGTCCTGGATTACTTTCTATATCTCCAGACAGAATTAACACGAAGTTACAAATGATTACAATGCCAATAACATTGATTAGAACGAGAATTTTGAGTATGTAAGTTGTTATATAGCCAAACGCGTTATACCCAGAATGACCATGGAAAGCGAAAACTAAAATAAAACAGGAATTTTCTGCTAAAAGCGCGACCAAAAAATCCAAATGCCGCTCGATAACAGGCTATGATTATTTATCTTCCCCGTGTCAAGACTGACATATGGGTGAATATTTTATCACCATATATACTCTAAACCATTGAGAAGAAATCACCAAAAAGACTGACAATGGGTAGCATAATTTGATTCACTAGATTTTCAGGTATAAATCCCCCAGAAAATCTAAGAGGGGAGATGAGCCGCTTTCGGACTAGAGTTCAGCGATGATTAGAGTTATCTCTCTTGCAACAGACTGGACTTGTTCGTCGGACTGGTTGGCCAGAGCATTGATTCAGCACGTCGTCTGAAAACTCACTCGATGGAAGAAAATATGTGCGATAATTACCAGCCCCACAAACTGAAAATGATTAAATGGAAAAAACGGAGATTGACTGAATAAGCGGCGAAAAAAAATTCTTTCAATTGTTCAAGGCGGATAATGGTCGGTGAAATAAGAAATATAGAAACTGAACTGTTTTTCATGGCCAAAAATACGGAACAAATTTACTGTAAGTTTTCGTTTTAGTGCGAGAAAATCATCATAAACATGCATATAACAAAAATAGAAGACCGTCTATATGACCTTAATTTACTTGTGAGACTACCGTCGGCCAAAGTTTCTCGTTTTTCGGTCGGAGGTTAGAATACAGTTTCCCACACTTCATACTCATGATCAACCACCTCGCTGGGGGTCTAATAACACCCCTGGATTCAAACTGAACCGTGCGTTGGTTGGTCATAGCAACGTAGTAAAGGTCAACTTTCGCTATTGGTGGCAGGGATGGTAATGGAGCCTGCGAAATGGAGCATGCGCTGTGGGGAGGTTGACTCATGATACTGCAGCGGGGTATCTTTATAGTGGTGCGCGGTATAGCAGTTGTCAGGTCGTCAGCTAATGTCGCAATGCTCCCAAACCCTGCATGATGACGTATTATATCTCTCTAAATCACGTGATGAGTTGTGTATTCATTCAGCTGCATGACACATGAACACTTATCCAGAAATCTAACATCGCTTATGTAACAAGAAACCAATTAAATTGTCATTGGCAACGCAAAGTTCATGTGCCACAAGGCGTGAACTCCTATTTATAACCCGATACACCAAATTAACCCTATCTGGCCTGGGGGCGAAATCCCTCCTACCAAACTTTCTGGGCTATCTCCGGAACGACAAAAAATAGAGAGCTGAAACTCCGCGACTTGATAGTTTATCATATCGGGGTCATTTTGAGCCTATTTGCATGACCCCCTGACGAGAGGATCATGGAAAAATTCAAGATGGCGGCCATGTGGGGTCCCAGAAAGTGGGCAAAAACTATTTTATTTCAAATCACATTTATATTTACTAATTTATCATGCTGTTTTTGCGGAGAAATTGCATAAATAAAAAATTCGGAAAATCTGACCGAAAAATCGACCAAAAAATGCCGTTTTTGAAAATGACGTCGCTGTGAAGTCATCATGGCGGCCATCTTGGATTTTTATACATTTTCTGGTAGAGCTTGACCCAAGGGTATAGTGTGGTAAGTTTCAGCCCCATAGCTCAAGGGGTAAGAAAAATAATTAGGGGGGGTCATTTCGGACCCCCCCCCCCCAGGCCACGTCAGGTCCCAAAAAGCCCAGGCCAGATAGGGTTAAAGCTTGCTCTTCCGACTGCGCCAGTCCAGGGACCTCGCGCTGGCAATTAAGTTGATGTCATGTTACATGAGTGAGGTGACAGGCTAATTGAATTGTATAAAGATCCCCACCAGCCATTTAATTGTCATGAATGCTGGGGACCTGCATTGCATCAAGGGATAGAGGTGGGATACTATTGTCATGGATGTAGGGGGCCTACGTCATCAGGTTTCAGGACAATTTCATATCGAAACCTCTATAGGGATAATATTGTATTCCTCCAAGGCTCACCTTATGAATCAAAGCCAATTCAAAGTCTCGCAAGAGAAAACGTGATATTCCATTCTCCATGTTGGCTTCGCTTAGGCCTACAGAAAGAAGATTCGAATTTATCACAGGCCCTCTTAATAAAGAGTGGCAGTTGATTTGATACCTTCGGAAATTCGAAGGACGGTATAGAGGTAGACTAAAAATCCACCCAAACAGACCTTAGACCGAAACGGTAGGGCAAAATGGCATACGACGCAAAGCGCATGTCGAGGGATGATTCGGACAAATCCGATCCCCCAGACATTATCGAAGTCCATAATACTAAAATAACAAGTGAGGGTGATGTCTCAAAACAAGAGACTGATCGATCAGGTCAAAATAAAGGCAAACAGAAAAAAGCACAAGAAAAATTCCCAAAACCGTACACAAAGCCATACGTATAGAAGGTCCAAACCGTGCTGGTCTTCTCGTCCGGTGTCCATTTTCAGTCCGGATAGATCATCGAGCTCCGACTCTGACTCTGATAGCGATTCTCCAAGAAATCGGCTACCGATAACCAGCATTCTGATTCTGATAAATGTTTTCATGAACTAAGCAGTCGTGTGACGAAAATACTTTTCGTCTAGTGTGTGTGACAGTTCATGTCCACCATACATATGAATAGTGAAGTCTTCGGTGAATGAAAATCATCGACATTGGCCTTAATTAGACGAATTAAGAGCTGAAACTTTCCAGGTACGAAGACTAATTAGTTCATGATTGATCACCTACCTATTTACTAGTCATCGAAGTGTAATTCCGCTGTTTTGAGTGAATATACAAGCTCCAAACTTTTTCTGCAAAAGAAGGACAGTTAATAGACACAAAGATAGAAACAATGCTGTTCAATGGGGCCATTGTGAAAACTATTGCAAGAGAGAAGGGTGAAATCTTGGGTCATATTTTCCCTCATCCAAAGAAGGACGAGTCATTTCGACCAGTATCCAACCTAAGGCAACTGAATAAGTATGTCACATACCATCACTTCAAAGTGAAAGGAATTTGAATGTTGAAATCAATGATCCGAAAAGGCAATTGGATTTACAAAATGGACCTGAAAGATGCTTCTGTTGTGTGCCAATCTGTTCAGATCAACAGAAACTGCTGACATTTCAATGGTGGAATGTGACCTACATGTTCCATTGTCCTTCCTTCGGGCTCGGGTCAGCACCAAGAGTCTTCACGAAACTGCTAAAACCAGTTGTAGCAATTTTCAGGAGATCGGGGGTGGGACTCACTATTTATATGTTGACATATTATTGATGCATCAGTCACCTCAAATTCTGAAACAATAGCCTCATATGGTTTTTGCATTGCCTGGGCTTTGTCATAAATTGGGACAAATCAGTACTGACCCCAAGCCAACTGATAGAGTTTCTAGGATTTCTTCTCAATTCCATGGAGATGATACTCTCTTTGACCAACCAGAAAGTAGAGAAAAGCAGTGCAAATCACTTGTGACCAATCACTTGTGACTCACTTGTGACTGTGAGGGAAATGTGCACAATAATAGGTACACTGACTTCAACAATCTTAGCAGTTATCTCAGCTCTCCTTCATTATCGACGCCAACAAATGCAGAAAACGAAATCATTACTGACACACAAAACCTACGAAGCGGCGGTAATGCCGTCGTATGAGCTGAGGGGGTGGATTCATCATCTTGAAGATTGGAATGGGAGGACGATAATCTCCCCGGCTCCCGATCTGATAATATCATCGGATGCCTCCAAAAAGGGTAGGGGCTATGTGCGGATAGGAGAGGATGGGAGGAGCATGGTAAATTGCAGACGCACGAAACCATATCAATGCCCTGGAAATGATAGGAACATTCGCAATGACGGCTTTCACGAAAACAGTCAAAGAAATATACATGTGCATCTGCGAGCAGACAACAAAACAACAGCAGCACACAAACAAAATGGGAGGTACCCACTCACTTCAGTTGGTTGAATGGACCAAAACACTGTGGGCATAATGCCTACAAAAGAGAATTACCCTGACATCGGAATACATCCCGGGTCACTTGAATGTGGAAGCGGACTGGAAATCAAGGAACCTCTCTGACTCCAGCAATTGGAGACTGAATCCCACTCCATTCAAAGCAGTATTAAAGTCGTAGATAGACCCCTTTGCAAGTCGTTTCAGTCGTCAGTTGGACAGATACGTCAGCTGGAAACTAGATCTTTATGCGACCAAACCAGTACAGTGCCGTTGATAACAGCCCATTGGATGGATTCCCAGGAATTGTAGCATAATGTCCGGAATATAGGAATGATGGTCCGACTCCAGGAATGATAATCCACCCCCACTTTCCGGAATGATTGCACTGCATATAGCAATGGTGGTCCGATCACTCCTCCCCCCCCCCCCCGTGAAATGATATAGTTCCCTTCCTAGTTCCATTCCCCTCCGCAGGAATAATTGTACGGGAATTATGGTCCAATCACCAGAAATTATATTCCAGCCTCCAGAAATGTATATGAGCGATGTGCAAAGCCAGTGAAATTTACCTGGACCACGGTATATATACGAGCACAGTGGAAGTCGATAGCCCTTCTTTTGACATCCGACAGATATCAAACCGTTTTTCTTCTCTCCATTGAGTACGGTGTTCATTTCTCGCACGACATATCAGTTCGGCTACCGAGCTCCTGAGGAAAAAAGGACACAGGTGCTTCTCATTGACAGAAGCTCCTTACTGCATGGTAAAGCGTAGTCCGAGTAGTGACTCTTCAGCCACATGACGGATAATTTCGGACAGATTGTCTGGCTGGAGTTCGAGTTCTCTACCTCAAACAAAAAAAAAAATACAAAACAAAACAAAAATTACAAAAAAGGAAAATGGGGGGCCACCACGGGGTTGCGCGACCTCATCCCAGTAAGATTTATTTTAAAATACATTCGGCCGTTCTACGACACTCATATATATTTATTAATGAATAATATTCTTTCGTTAGCAAGACGCGTCATATTCTTCACAAGTTTTAGCGCATTTGAATTCTACCTCATTCCAAACGAAAAACTGTGTCAGTTGTGGTTTCGTTGAAGCAAATGAAATCAAAGCGATGTTGTTAACACTGAAATAGACGAAGAATGAAACGGATCTTGGTCAATTTGGGCTTGCAATGACAAGCCTGATACGTCCATGATATGGTAACAGTGGCCTTAGGACCAAGTACCGATATAACACGGCGTAGTAATGGAATATATCGTCGATCAAGGTATACCGTCAAGAAAACAAGAATGAATGTGAGGTTTGGGAATTGTTTCTGATAACCATACTTCGTGATATCTAACGGGTGGTGAGACTTTGAGGAAATGGAATCGATTAGAGTGCGGGACATAGGAGATGAGAACGTTATTCTATTTCAATATCTTAATCTATAGACAGGAAGTGATGCTCATGAAATTACCATGGTCAACAACATGACCGTGACCAAAGTTGATTTTATCCCAGCTTTCATTGTTTCCCCTTTAAACAACGTCTCTTGCTAGTACAGCAACACCGTGAAGACGAATTTCCTGATCAATATAAGATCAAGTCCCACTATATTATCTTGACAAGTCCAGGTAAATCCTAAATCCTCGCAGAGGGCTTGCCTGGACATTGCGGCCGGGGACTTTAAAATGGTTCTTGCTTCTTTGTGTCCGTGAATGTCCGTGTACGTCCGTGCATGTCTTCGAATTTTCCGCAAGCGATAACTTTCTAACGCTTTGTTGGATTCTTCCGAAATTCGGCATACGCATTCCTTGCGACAAGACGCCAATCGGTATTGCATTTCAGCAACATCTGCCTGGAGGTGGCGTCACGGAGTTTCTCTTCTTCTTGTTCGTTCCAGTTAAAATGAGCCTTCAATTTTGCTATGAAATCATTCTATTCCACATCATATGATTCACCCTAAAGCTTTTGCATGAACCATATTTTATTTCAGAAGTATAATATGAAATAACTTTCGGGAAAATCCCCGCAGTACTGAACCCCTGATTTTTGAATTTCGTGTCATCTTAAATGAAGGACAACATTTCCTTCAAGTTTGCTATATGATTTACCCTAAAGCTTCTGCATGAACCATTTGTGTCCACACATGTAACTTACTATATTAATTACAACTGAGTTCGGGTGCACACTGTGCATATGATCAATTTCCTGAACTGAATTGAATTCAACCTTGCTGATCTTCAGACTGACATGATGACATGCAGTTGTCAGTGCGTTTGTTCATGTACAGGGAGCTTTCTATGGGCAACGATTTGGTGTAAGACTCACACGAAATATAATTGACAAAGGATCTGCTGCAAGGTGTATTGTCAATCTTTTGTCCAGGATATGGGAGGTCTTACACCAAAGCCTTGCCTTTCTATGGCTTCCATGTCAGCACACCACCACTACCCTCAAGGAGAGCATGTCCCCACCCCCAGGGTGCCGAGCCGCACCCTCTATCTCCCAAACTAACCCTCGCCCGACCCTCATATATTGTGTTTCAATTCATCAGGCACAGACCCATGTTTTTATCCCTCGGCCAATTTTGGCTCCTGTTTGGAGTGAATTACCAAACAGGCTTTTCTGATTTAGCTGGAAATCCTGGAGGCCATCTTTAATTTATGCGAAATCGATAATGATACATATCTCTGTTACCAGTCATTGTTTTATATGAAAGTTGGTATACATCATCGATACATCTAGATACTTTGACTCTTGACATGATTGACCGAAAACCTTGGCGGCCATCTTTAATTTATACAAAATCATTAATGGTCTCTATCTTCGATTCCGTTGAAGTGCTCGATGTAAAATTTGGTATACATCATCTATGCATCAAGAGACTTACTGTGAATGACAGATCTGGTTTCTCTGATTGGGCGGAAATCTTGGCGGCCATCTTTAATTTATACAAAATCTTTAATGTTTATCTCCGATACCATTTAAGTGTTCTATCCGAAACTTGGTTGACAGCATCGATGTATGAAGAGACTTGCATTAATGAATAACCACATCAGTTCCCCTGAGTGGCGGGAAGGATGGGCGGCCATCTTTAATTTATGCAAAATCATTAATGATCTCTATCTCTGGTACTGTTCAAATGCTCAATGTAAAATTTGCTATACATTATCGATGCATCAAGAGATTTATGTAATGAATACCGGTTTCTCTGATTGGATGGAAACCTTAGGAGCCATTTTAATTGCAAAATTTTTGATAATCTGTATATTTGTCACTTGACTGCTTGGTGTTCCCGACATCTTGGTTCAAATTGAATACATTATGAATGGCTGGCACCCAGAGCCGAGGGGTTTTCAGATGTGCAGCTTCGTATTGTATTGGTAAGTGGGTCCCTTGTCTATAGATCTTGCTTGGAATTGTTTTTCGTGCCAATCCGCCTCTGGTGGTGCCACCCGGGGGCCAAGTTAAAATTGCATCTCCAGACAATAACTTTGAAAACCTTAAGGAATCTTTCCAAATTTGGAGTGTGGGTACCTTGCCTCAAGATCTGGCTTGGCATTGTTTTTCATGCTGATCCACATATAGGTGGCGCCACCTGGGGGCAAATTTAAAATTATATTTCCGAACAATAACTTTTTAAAACTTGAATGATTTTTTCCAAGTTTGGTATATGAATACGTGCACCTTACCTGAAGGTTTCGCTTGGGATTGTTTTTCTTGTCGATCTGATCATAGGTGGCGCCACCGGTAGGCCAAGTTAACATTTTCTATTTCCAATGTCAGGGAATCTTGCCTGAAGATCTCGGTTCGGAATATTTTTTATGCCTATCTGCCTATACATGGCGCTACCTGTGGGCCAAGGTAAAATTGCATTTCCAGACAGTAACTGCATGTTGGACCTGAACGGATTCTTTTAAATTTGGTATGTTGGTACCTTCCCTCAAGGTATCTTATGGGGCCATGTTAATGATGTTTTTCTAAGCTTTATGTTTTTACTTTCTTCACAATTAATGAATGTTTCCTTTGCTAAAGATGCAAAAGGGATGCCTTGTCGATCGTATTCAATCGACTGTATCTAGTTTCTTCAATATTTGGCATATATTCATTCCTTGTGACAAGATGTTGATTGGTATTGTGTTTCAGAAAGATCTTCCTGAAGGTGGCGCCACTAGGGTACTTTCCGTTCTTTTGTGCTGCAAGCGATAACTTTGAAACGCTTTGAAATGTCACTCGAAATTTGGTTTCCGGGCAATAACTTGATAACTGCTCATCGAATTCTTCCCAAATTAGGCATGCATATACATTGTACCTTGCCATGAGATGTTGCTTGGGATTGCGTTATCCACTTCTGCTTAGAAGGTGATGCCACCTGATGAAAAAAATTGAAATTTGTTTTTGGTCAATAACTTGAGAACTACATGCATTCTTCTCAAATTTAGCATGCATGTACCTTGCCAGGAGATGTTGGGATTGCCTTTCACTCACTTGCACTTACAGGTGGCGCCACATGGTGGCAAAATCCCAAATTTGCCTCCGGGTAATACCATGACATAAGATGTCGCTTGAGATTGCGTTTCGCCCACTTGCGCCTACAGGTATTACCACCTCGTGTCAAAATCTAAATTTGATTTCGCTAATCGGATTCTTCTCCAATTTGGTATGCAGATACCATGCCAAGATATGTCTCCTGGGATTGTAGTTCGCCTGCTTCTGCATATTGATGGCGACACTTGGTGAACAAACCTGAAAATTGTTTCTGGCAATAATTTGACAACTGCTCATCGGATTCTTCTCAAATTTGGTATTTATATGCCATAAGATGTCGCTTGGAATTGTGTTTCGCACAATTGTGCCTACAAATCTAAATTTGGTTTCCAGGCAATAATTTGAAGACCTCTCTTCAGATTCTTCCCAAAGTTCTTATGCTGATACATGTGCCTAGACTGTAGAACTCAGGATATTAACAGACAGTGTCAGCGTACTGTTCCAGCTGTCTCCCATTCAGTAATTGGTCATTCGACCCCGTCATTTTAAACTAATACGAGCATTTTCATTGGATCACTATTTATAGGAGCCACCCCGATCTTCATACACAACCACGTGACTGTCTCAGTTGACCGATGACATAGCGCGGCCTCGTTTTCGATTTCAAAATCTGCCGTCTAACTGGGAAAATGTTGTTGCTGCCTCAGCCGATCATCATACTATAGGCTAATACATGTACCATGCCATGAGATGATGCTTGGGATTGCGTTTCGCCCACTTGCACGTACAGGTGGCGACACCTGGTGACAAATTTAAAATTTGGTTTCCGTGCAATAGGTTGAGTTCTGAGAAGGCAGAAAGACCTTTCCGCATCCAACGCCTATGAAGCAGCAGTTGCCTCCCTCATGCATATTCCCTGAGACCAACAATGCTAAAAAATATTGCTGCAATTTCGGCGGGGGACCTAGCATTCTCTGGCTGCTTGTTGGTGATTCGAATGAGTTCTTGAGTCGTTACCACCATTATACAATCTCGTACATTTCATTCCCTGCGCTTGTTTTGAATTACAATGTCGGTATCCCAAGACTCGGGTGTTTGCTTTAACTTTCGATGTCGGACCAAAGTAGTTTGGCTGGCGATGAAATTCCAACCTCTCACATCTCATACATCGCAGCGGATTAGCGTAAACGGCTAGATTAGCGCGTCCATGTATTGGTTTGATTTTGGGGAAACATCTTAAACTATTTATATCCAGAACTGCTATAGTTAACTAACCAACCCAGTGTATTGAACTTAACAGATCGATCGATACACTGGCTCACGAGGATGCACTATATATGTTTCCAAGACGATATCCAAATTCAAGATGGCCGCCAGGCAAATCGGCAGTTTCGCTATCCAGTTGCTATCCTTGCCATTTAAATCAAGTTGGATAATATGAGATTCATGTTCACCCATGTTATCCTGTTCCACGTGATGGTGTGTATTAGCGCTTTTCTTGATATTGTGCTTTCAGGATGCCAATATTCAAAGATTTCGACCATATAGCTTTCATGACTGAAACCTCATGGGTGTGCCAGCTGCTTTCCTCTAATGGTTTGCAGAAAGTGACCATTGTGTAGCTGTTGGTCCATACTAGTTGTACTTGCTTATTTCAGACACTATTTTGGAAGATCATTCGACAGAAAAATGGCAATTCAAACATTCGGTGGTGGGTGATGGTGCTGGTAATAATAGTTTTCAAATGTTGAATAACACTGGAGAAGGACAGACCTACGCCATCCAAGACATAACAGAACGTGTCACCGGTATGTCAAACGTTTACTTAAGCCTTCCCATAACAAAGAAGGATACGAGAGCCTGGTGGGATGATTAGCGGAGAGATTCCTGTGGCACAATTCCTGCAAGGATAAAAAAGCAGAAAAAAAGAAAACAGCAGAGAAATTATGAAAGGGGGGCATGGGCGCTTCATTGGTATCTATGGATTAAGAATACTGATCAGCGATACGGATTTGATATTTTTGGAACATCATGATGGCATCATTGAAAACTGTTGACCGCTTCTCTCTTGCAGGAAACAAGCCTATGTTTATGTATACTTTGATTGTCTTTTTGAATTTGGTGCTAATACTGTTATATGGAAAATGGAATAGGTCTTTGGATTATGGACGCGGATATTCTCTAATGGACGACGGCTGGATTATGAATGACGGACTAGACGCTTGTAATCTGTACAAAGAAACGTCCACTAGTGAACTTGTAATGAATGACAATGTTCTATCTTGGATAAGTTGAGCGTAGGTGATGTGGTGATTTGGTGGTACAAGATGCAATGTATCATACTTAATGTTGGCACAGGATGCAATCTATCACCTGTCTCGTCTTGTCAACATTTATGACAAACTTGTATTAACTGCTTCCGGATACAATGCCAGCGAGATAGACACTCCCCACCCCCGGGTAGTAGTCCAGTCGAATTAAGAGCAGATCCACAATAAGGTAGTGGATCTGGGATATTTTCTATGTCACGGCCGCTCGGTGACCTTCTTGCAAGAAAATAACTGTTCATAGCTACGTCATACATGACCGATCAACGCAAATTATCTATTTTGACAGACGTGTTTCTACGTAAACCACTTCACGGAGATATGACCTGTTCACGGGAAGCTTTTAGAATTACTGTAGCGAAATGCAATATCGACCCATAACCTTCGCGAAAGGAGATGATAATTATCAATGATGGAAATTTGCTTTGTACTAATAATTTTTTTTATCCGAACTAGGTTGTCTAGGCAAGATGTTTCGACGTCAATCAATCGTGATATTTAACCGGTACCAAGTGGGGAAATTTCGCGCCGTGGGTTGGTTGTTGCCTTGACCTGGTTCTTAGGTGTAGAACAGCCAGTCAGTCGCATGTGCTGTCTCATTGTGCTCTGCTAATGGGATTGTTTCAAGCAGTTGACAGCCACCAAAATTGGCGTTGTTTGGTTTGCCCTTCGTATGACCCCGAACCAATATAACATAGAAAGATAGACTAGGAGAAGTCAGCAATACTATGGTAATAAAGCAGAACTAATCAAGCCCGACAAATGTGGGGAATTTCAGGTAACTGGAACTGTGTGAATCCGGACAGAATCCACGGCATTTAAAATTTTCTAATCGTCAACCAATAAAAGAAAACATGTCAAGATATTTCCAGTGACAACCTTTCTTTCACATATAAACGCCTTTAACAATTGAACCAACAATTTTGAGTATAGACGTGACGTACCCAATGATTGGGTCGAAGAATATTAGATGGACATTTTGACCCAAGAATAATGTGCACCCAATAATAATACTTGGCAGTGTGACTAACGTCACAGGACCTACGAAGTATGGTTGGCATTAGGACTCTGACGCGCACTGAGCTCTTGGAAATCCCCCCGCCCCAGGTTTGAAATCCTGCCTATATTAAAATGGGCACGACCCAAGTCAGAATCACCAGTGATTTTCATAAAAAATCACCAGAAATTTTCATCAAAAGTAGGTCAGCTCATAACTTGCTGGTAACATTCCCCTAATGCACCTTCATGCAAAAAATCAAGATTCTAATGTCAACGGTTCTCCTTATTTTGCGGACGAAAGATCTCGGATGGACTCACTGACTATCGAACAATTTGCAGATGACAACCTTTCTTTCACATATAAACGCCTTTAACAATTGAACCAACAATTTTGAGTATAGACGTGACGTACCCAATGATTGGGTCGAAGAATTTTAGGTGGACATTTTGACCCAAGAATAATGATCACCCAATTATATTATTAATATAGTATAGTGGGCAGATCACTGCAACCCAAGATTTTTTGGTCCAGATTTCGACCTAAAGTCTTGGCTAGGAATGAATATTGACCCAATGAACTTGTCGACCCGATGAACTGGTTAGGGTTAACCCAGACTAAATTATCTCTGGTTGAATACCCTTCAACTAAACAATATTAGTAGTGTTCAAATGAACACATTGAACAAGGCGCGCCCGACGAGGACACGCTGGCCCTAAAGATTCTCTTCTAGGTTATGGGCTCATTTGAACACCGTCCTAGAACATACGCATAGCCATGTATATGGTGTGTCGACACACTTTCTTCGACATTTAATTATCAAATCGCTATCTTCAGCTAACTCTTTTTTTTCAAATTGAATGTTCATTTGTTCACAGTGTTCCTTTTTGGGGCAACATCACTGAAAATAGGTGACCAGTTGACCATATTATAGGTACTGACTTTTGTTCAGGTCAATTCAATTGAGATATTCTTCTGTTATTGTTTTTTGTTATGACACTATATAGATTGTCTTCAAACGAAAACGTTTGCACATGCTCGTATTGTACCAGCGTTATTGAAACGAGGGATAGTTTGTTTTAAATATTGCTTCACTGAAATAAAAAATAGCAGTATCTAATGTTGTGGGGTTGTATTGTCATTCTTCGAGAACATGGCCAACCAATTGTTTTGAGCGTACAGTCGATTGGTATTCCAGAAAAAACTGTTATAATTGAACGCACACATGAAATGTTGCTACAGAGAGGTAATTGACCAAACACCTCAACGGCAAGCACTTCATACGACGGTTTGTTTGATTACTGCGGTCAAAGACAAATTCAACTTACTGCAGTGTGATTATAGAATTTTCTTGCGTTGGTGAAGAGAAACTCAAAGTTTAGATTATTAATTAGTACTGTTGCTGACTGTATGCGATATTCGGCAGGTAAACCCATAGGCCAACCATAACTGTTTGGTTGTGCGGACAGGAAACTGTTCTTGGGGAGTATACGTACATCGGTAGAGGTTCCAACATAGGTAAGTACCGTTTAATTAATGCAGAAGCGGCATCATCTTGTCACAGATATGTAAGTTTGTAAGACAAGAGCTGATGATTACAACCACCTGACATTTGTTTTGTTTGCAAAGACGCTGGCTGGTGTTATCAGAGATGTAAGTGTCTCGGGTATGATATACCCTGATTAGAATACATATATAAAATATAGCTTACACAACCAGTGTGCTAACATTGTAGTAGCTGTGGTGTACTATATGGCGCAACAGCGCTCATCTATCTACTGCTATATATAGTATTTGAAAGTGGAACCAGATTGGCTAGATTGATACGAAGGCAACAATGGTAGAAAGCATCGTTCACCTCAATGCTTTCAGTGGTTCCGCCAATTTGCACAACAACTGTTAGCAAATAAATAAATGGACTACCATCAGACTTGTAAAAATCATCAGTGAAACAGTTCATATTGGATGTGTTTAGAGAGCGGTGAATATATGACAGTTCATGAGATTCGAGTGGCGTCTCTTGCTGGAATGCATCTAGCAGTCGTGAAAATATGCACTGAGGAACACGTTAAGAGGCGCATAAATAAATGATGACAAATCCAGGCATTGGCACTCAATATCTAACAGCAGCATGAACGATGTGGTTGGGTGTCATTTTCCAATGATGAAATCAACGTACAAATAACTGCGCTTGATTTTTTTTTGCTTTACCACTCGTCTTTGCTGTAGCGATTACTTGACCGAATTCCACCCGGCGGAACAGAATCCATCACTCCAAATCGAAATTTCGTCGTGAACTTTCGCATATCAAACTGCCTGTCCAAGAACATCGGTCCGTGAGACACGACTTTGGCGATCCGATTTTGAGCCAGCAAGCATATTGTTGCAAGATGTCGGTAGACTGTAACTTTCAATACTTTCAATACATTCCCATTCAACAATAGAGTAATGCTTTCAGACTGGGGATATACTGACTTCCTGTTGCCCGAGCAATTCGATTGATGAAGTGGAGCCAAATAAATTGAAAAAGAAATCGAATCTAAAAAGTTGGTGGGCGCATTCAATTCGTCAAAGAGAATAATTCTTCTGTGGGTTGATTTTGATTTGCGTCTAATATAAACGGCCGAGATGGCATTTTGCTTTCCTCTTTCCTGTTTTTTTCCTCCATCCAGCGAAGGAGTTTTGTAGATCATGAGCAAATTTCCGGACAAATAAGATCAAAGGATCACATCGATTAAATCAAGACACACCGGTGTTATGCAAATGCGGGCGAACTGAAAGGATTACTTGCATGGTATGTATGGCAAAGAACGATTACGACACAGAACTGCACATTCGTACGACGTATCGCTATTGATATTGCTTACATTTGGACTGAAAGTCACTGACGAAAATACCACGCATTCATAGGCCTTGATGTCGCCCGATCTAGAGACGTGAAAGAGTAAAGAACATATATTCAAATGTTCAAAATCATTATTGAGGTTGGATTTATTTAGTTTCAGCTGAAAATTGAAGATGATTCACCTCACAGTTGACGTCACAGATTTAGAGCTGAGAACTGAACATTGATACATGTTGACTTCTTCGCACATGGTGCATCATTTAACCCTATCTGGCCTGGGCTTTTTGGGACCTGTCCAGGCCTGGGGGGGGGGGAGCGAAATGGCCCTCCCTAATTATTTTTCTTACCCCTTGAGCTAGGGAGCTGAAACTTACCACACTATACCCTTGGGTCAAGCTCTACCAGAAAATGTGAAAAAATCCAAGATGGCCGCTTTGATGACGTCACAGTGACGTCGTTTTCAAAAACGGCATTTTTTGACCGATTTTTAAGTCGGATTTTCCGAATTTTTTATTTATGCAATTTCTCCGCAAAAACTGCATGATAAATTAGTAAATATTATTGTGATGTGAAATAAAATAGTTTTTGCCCACTTTTCATCGCGGAAAATCAGAAATTTTGAAGAAATATGACAAAAACATCACTTTTCTGGTACCCCATGCGGCCGCCATCTTGAATTTACGCAAATAGGCTCAAAATGACCCCAATATGATAAACTATAAAGTCAAGGAGTTTCAGCTCTCCATTTTTTGTCGTTCCGGAGATAGGGCAGAAAGGTTGCCCCCCCAGGCCAGGTAGGGTTAATAAGTAATGATATAGACTGACTGTCATTTGTAAATGTTGCGCTAGTTAACGCGAATTGAGAATGGCATCATATCACAAATTAATCAGCATGGACAAGCCTATCAACCTGCAAAGTGTATGACAAAAAGAACAATTCACCAGCTATACCACCAAACTAGTACACATTTTAAAATGTGAAATCCGGATAGATAACAATATTGCTCCAAATACATTCTTTCTTTACATTGTAGAGATGTAAACTTAAAAACAGAAGTCGTAATTGCTAATTTTACACCTTTTTTTACACCTCTTGTGCTTAGTGTGTACACGAATTGAAGCAAGAACCTGTAATGTTCAGCTTGATCAATACGGACTCGAGCCAATATAAGGAAGAAAATCCAGCAGAATTTAGCATTACTATTGCAGTGTCGCAGGCCCCTTGAGACCAGACGTGGGTAATTTCGTTATTATACCGGCTGATTGGCACAGTATGCCAGCTGACAGAAACCACGGGAATTAAACGAGTAAAACTGCAGAACATTGCAGATGTACTTCAGTTAGAGAGTATTATTTTCTAATCATCTACCCATAAAAGAAACCACATCAAGATAGTTCACTCTGACAGCCATTCTTTCACACACAAACGCTAAGACCCCAAGTTTCCACGCAGTGGCTAATTTTATTTCGTCTGTCAGTAAAGAACGCCTAACGTACATTTCTTTTGACTGTTGTCTGAGTATTGCCAGTCAGCATCAGTAGTTCAGATAGAATAAACATCATATTTGAACCTTATTATTATAGAACCCAGAAGGATATATATCTTGTATCGGTTACATGAAGATTGTTCATATTTGATGTAACTACCTGCTTCCGGATTGGGATGATTCCAGAAGGGCCTGAATATGACTTATTTATCTCTTCTTCCGTCGAGTAAGGAATAACGACCGTTCAACGTGAAAACCGATTCGCCTGACAAGTTCTCTGTCAAATTCTACGTTATTTCCATGGTTCTGTCAAAGCCAAACTATGACTTTTCTGAGCGACAACGTGTAATGGTGGTTTGTACATAAAACAGGATAATGGAATAAAAAATTCATATAACCACACAGGCGAATAACCATATGCTGTAGAATTTTATGAGGATGCATTGAACGAAGCACGCCCGACATAGAAAAACTGTTTTAGGGTGAAGGATCGGATACGGAGAGCATCGACAGATTCTTTTATATCCAATTGTTTTTAGGATGAACCTATCTTGGTCAACTTCGTTTGGCACCAAATTACCAGCAGTAAATGCAAGCACTCTAACCCAGCTTTCAAAAATAGAAAGTTCGGAGATCAGAATAAGAATGTGTCCTCCTGAGAATAATTGGATATTTATCTACTTTCTAAATGAAATTAGTATATCTACAAATTCTTTTCGAGGGGATGGTGGTTTATTCGTTTCAGTTCAGTCCATATATTTTCTAGCACTGAATATTATGGGATGCCTATGAGTCAACACACTTTCTTTCGCATTTATTGGTCAAAGCGTTATCGGCAAGTAACAATACAATTAGTTTGAATGTACATTTCTACCCAGTTTTTCTTTTTCTGGTACAGGTTTGTCAATATCACGGAAGGCATCTGCGGCTAAACACTCTATATACGAAGGCGTTGCTGTCATTTGGTTGCTGCGAACAAAGGCAAATACGAGGCCCCACCGTATAACAGCGTGCAGTCTACATTTTCTTGTGTGGACGTACAGAATCTTATCATTAACTTTAATGTTGTCGACCGTTTAGATATTTGACAGGATATGCCATAGACCAACCATAGCTGTTCACGTTGTAGGGACAGGAATCTACGTACATCGGTAGACATAGATTATAACATAGTGTTTCTCGTGTTGTGTATAGAAAACCATAATATTTTACTACTGGATCATCCTGTTACAAATACTTAACCCTACCAGGCCTGGTTCCCCAACCCCACCAAACTTTCTGCGCCATATCCAGAACGACAAGAACTTGAGAGCTGATATTCACCGTTACTTTGTATTTTATCTGTGTTGGGGTCATCTTGAGTATATTTGCATAACCCGCCGAGCAGAGGATCATAGGTAAATTCAAAATGGCCGTCATATGTGGTACCAGAAGAATGTCGTTCTTGTCATTTTTTTTCAACATTACTGCTTTTCCGCGAGGAAAAGTGGACAAACACTATTTTATTTGACATCAGATTTATATTTACTAATCTATCCTGCAGTTTTGCGGAGACATTACATAATTAAAATATTGAAAAATCTACCAAAAATGCCTTTTTTGACCATGACGATACGGTGACGTCATCAAAGCGGCCATCTTAGACTTTTTACATTTTCTGTCAGAGCATCACCCAAGAGTATGGTTTGGCAAGTTTCATTCCTCTAGCTCAAGGGGTACGAAAATAATTAGAAGGTCGAAATGCCTCCCCCCCCCCCAAGGGCCTGGACAGGTCTCAGAAAACCCAGACCAGATAGAGTTATGATTTTCAAAGGCACAAGATAATGTTAACAGCAAGCAAAGAACGCTGGTTGTCAGAGATATATGTGTGTCTCTGGCACTAGTATGTTGTTTCCTGATTCGCATGAATACATGAGATAAATCTTACACATTCCAGTATATCAACTTTACCATTTAGTTTATGCTAATAATATACGTAAAGTAGCCGTTGTCTAGTATATGTTTCAACCCTCATTACCTACTGATATATCATTTGAAAATGGAAACAGACGCTAAATTGACAGAGACAACGATGACTGAAATCATCGTTCATCTCAATGTGAACAACAGCTGGTAGCAGAACTATCTGGGTCATAATCAAAGTTCATAGGCTATCTTGGCTGATATGATATAGAAAATTATCACTGAAGCCGTTTGAATATGTTTGAAAATAAATGACAGTTCGCAAGATTCGAATGGCATTGCTTCTTGCACTGCATCGCCAATATATGCTCTTCGAAACACGTTTCTTTGTAAATGAATAAATGATGACGACAATTCTATGCACTGACTTAACCTGTACATTCTATAGTGGCATGAACTTGGTGGTTGGTGCCATTTACCAATGCGGAAACCAGAGCAAAAACAACTGCCGCTTGATATTTTTGCTTTGCCGTTCGACTTTCCCTTAGTGATGGCTTGATTGAAAATCAACAAATTGCTTTCAAAAGGTCAACTGAGCCAAATCAATATCTCCAAATAGAAATTTTAGTGTGAACTTCCGCCTATGAAAATGCCTTACCGAGAGCAAACATTACCCTATTGATCTAATATCAACCCAGCAATGAGGTGTGTGTGACTACCTTGTGACCAGGGCATGTCAATATTTCACATATTTTTTCCGATTACCAACAGAGGAGTGTTTTCAGACTGAACTTTCACTTGAGCGAACACTTCGATTGACGAAGTGAGGCCAAATAAATTGAAACCTGTCGATTTTATGAAATTGATGAGCGCACCCAATGTCCTCAAAGAGAATAATTCTTCGACAGGTTAAGTTTGGATTACGCCTGTTACACTTTTAATCAAAGAATTACGTGACCCAAAATTCTTACAACAAGAAAACGTTTTGCTCCTTTTCATCCAGTAGATTTTGTAGATAATCCAATTTTAGGGTTAACTAGAGGTTCCGCTTTGACCATTGGGTTGCCGCTCCGGCATGAAGCCTATGCTGGTTGTTTTTTTAAGCAAAAACATACGTGTCCCCCAACCTCCCACCTTGCCTTGAGTGGGCACATTATTTAAGGGAAAGTGCTATAAAATTAATGTAGAAATAAGTGTCAAGTAGTTCTCCTGATATCTTGCCGACAAGGTCTGTATATACATGTACAATTAGATGAATGGATGGACGGACAATGGACAAGGATAAATGCACGCACAAACCAAAATCTAATCAAATGAGGGGGCTATTCCAATGAACCTTCCAATTTTGGTGAAATTCCGTTCAGTAGTTCTCAAGATATCTTGCAGACAAGGCCTGTATATGCATGTTCATGAAGATGGACGGACGGACGGACGATGGACACGGATGAACGCACACACACACACCAAAACCTAATCAAATGAGAGGCTATCCCAATGAAGCTTCCATCCAAGTTTGGTGAAATTCCGTCCAGTAGTTCTCAAGATATTTTGCAGACAAGGCCAGTATATACATGTACAAGTAGATGGACGGACGGACGGACACCGGACACGGATGAATGCACACACACACACCAAAACCTAATCAAATGACGGGGCTATCCCAATGAAGCTTCCATCCAAGTTTGGTGAAATTCCATCCAGTTGTTCTCAAGATATCTTGCAGACAAGGCCTGTATATACATGTACCAGTAGATGGACGGACGGACGGACACCGGACACGGATGAATGCACGCCCACACACCAAAACCTAATCAAATGAGGGGGCTATCCCACTGAAGCTTCTATCCAAGTTTGGTGGAATTCCGTCCAGTAGTTCTCAAGATATATTGCAGACAAGGCCTGTATATACATGTACCAGTAGATGGACGGACGGACGGACACCGGACACGGATGAATGCACACACACACACACGCACACACACACCTAATCAAATGACGGGGCTATCCCAATGAAGCTTCCATCCAAGTTTGGTGAAATTCCATCCAGTTGTTCTCAAGATATCTTGCAGACAAGGCCTGTATATACATGTACCAGTAGATGGACGGACGGACGGACACCGGACACGGATGAATGCACACACACACACACCATAACCTAATCAAATGGGGGGCTATCCCAATGAAGCTTCCATCCAAGTTTGGTGAAATTCCATGCAGTAGTTCTCAAGATATCTTGCAGACAAGGCAAGGGGACGGACAGACATCCATCCAGACATCCATCCATCCATCCAACCAGACAGACAGCACAAATACTAGATGTCTCCCCCCAACATAGTTGGGGGAGACATAATTAGTCACACACCTGAGTTTTCTGCAATAACGAGCGTACTGAAATGGTTACTAGCGAGGTATTAATGACATATAATGTACCGTACTAAAACGTTCATCAAACAGGAGTGTGCCATTTACTTTTGTTTTACTATGGAAGACGATAGCGACCACTCGGGTTTTCGCATTCTCGCCCATTGAATACAATAGGTTCATAACGCGACAATGCGAGGAGGAGAACACTAGTGGCCGCTATCGTCTTCCATCTGTTACTCATTAGTATTACGATTAGCATTGCGCTGAAAAATACTCATCGATGAAGATACTATGTAATTAGGTACTGCCAAGCGAAAGTCGAATGAAGACTGACGATTACCGTAGTATGAGTGGCTTCGTACCACAGCTTTTCTTCGTTATTACTGATGAGTGTGGGACAATTTCTCCATAATATAGCAATCTATAATAATGGATATTCAAGGTTAATATTGCAATGGTTATTAGACAAAGACAATGATTTATCTATCTAGGACTAGAGGCATACAGGGAAGAACATGTCGTTTTCTTGACGAAACTCTTGACAGGAATACTCCGATTTCTTTGATAGGCATTTAGAATTCGGCGTATATAACACAAGGCTATTCTATGGATAACAACTTCTTTATTGCTGTGGAGCTGACATTTCTTTGGAGATACTTCCAACTTTTTCAAAGCTAATGAATACTTCGAGTAAATCTGTATCCGTACGGTATCTTCGGACCAGTCTTCTCGAACCTTCATATGAGTTGACCCTGAGAATTCGAGGAAGCCAACTGATATTCTGGTAACAGGTCAACGGTCAAGGTCACAGTACCCCAAAGCAATATCTCATGTTACGTTTTATCCATCACCAAGAAAATTCACAAACATGTTGCGCATCAGACTCCAAAGAGGTATGAACATGATAAGACAAGAACGTATGCTTGTTTCAGGATTTTTCGAATATTACATAGCAATATAATGGCGAACATATGGGGAAACTATTATTAAAACTATAAAGGGATTCAAAAATAGAAGGTTCAGGAGAATAGAATCGCCCAATTGATTTCAAAATTGTAATCTACTATCAGCTGAGGTAAGAAGCAGTTTGATAAAATAGATTGTTATTCTTTGAAAAAAATACAGCATTACTTGGCCTGAGCTGAACATCCAATCAAAATGATGAAGAAACTTCGTTCATTTAAGGGATCCTAAGTAGCATATATTAAATGTTCTTGTAGCGATAACTCGTGGGTATAGGCAAATCGCTTGGTAATGGTAATGAGTATATATCAACTATAATTTGTGATGAAAGTCATTTGCCGAGCATGTAGATGGATTCAATTGTAACATATGCCAATTAGATTCCTGTGTCCTGTGCTTATCGCCTATCTTGTCTTCGTGCAGGGATTGGGAAACATTGATTTTACTTCTTCTTTACTCGGCTGTATTCCCCGTGGTTGACCACGACATAATTTATTTGTTTGTTTTCCGTTCGTGATTACATTTCTTCACCGAGCATGATAACAGACTTCCCCATCATGGCAATTTCATGTAACATGATGTGCATACAGATACACCATGTAACATGATGTGCATACAGATACACCATGTAACATGATGTGCATACAGATACACCATGTAACATGATGTGCATACAGATACACCATGTAGCCAGGTCTTCATTAATTTTCACACTTACGACAGGGACAACGATGTTAGTCATTTTGGGAATGAGAAAGACCGGAAGAAATTAATTCAGTGATGTTATTAAATATGCCCGCCTGTTGAATTTTCTCGTAATGTTCAAGTAGAATAGGAATCGTCCTAATAAAATGTGCTATGAATTCGTAAAATTTCAGCTGTTAATAATTCTTCGTTGCGAAGCAACAGGGAATGTTCACTAGGAGTCTCCATCGCCAGGACAGATATGATTGATGAAACCAGTCCAAAGTCGCCTGACGTCATTGCATCTCCGTCGAATTTCTCTTAGCAACGTAAATTATCAGAGGTTTTGTTAGCAAGTAAAACCCTAATTCTCTGATGTAAATTCTCAAGAGCAACCGTCCGTAAGACACAGCGTTCTGTGACTAAGTCAATAAACAGTTCCTTGCGAGGTATATGTAGTGTTTGCCTCAGGCTCTCGTATATTTGGATCCAACAACAGAACACTGATCATAATATAGCTCTTGTGAGCACTTTGCGTGATGAAGGAAAGGCAGGTTAATTTAGAAAAAAAATGGAATGAAGAAATTGATGGGCACATCCAATTTCCGAAATGAGGATAATTCTTCTTCATGTGGATGTTGTATTAGACATTGCAGGTTGAATGACGCATCCAATACCAAGGCTGTCTGGATCGGCTGTAAAAAGTTCAACGGAGAGACTTTTAACAATCAGTTGGAGTCAAGACATCTTCTCACTGTTAGGCATACATTTTTCATGCAACAACGATCAAACTTGATGTTGACAGGAAATTTAAATAGAGACGAATCTCAAACAATGGTCCAAAATGATATTGACCGGCTTGGTCGATAACAGTATTGAAACACCCCGTCATTGTATCAGATGCAGACTTCTCCTGGTAGGTGAACTTCGTCTCCATCGCAGTAATATTCTAAATAAACAAATACAGTGTTCATCGAACTACGAAATAAAATATACAAATCGAAAATTTAATCGAATAATTAAATTTAAATTTAATTTTATTGTTAAAAAATCCGCATTCCATATAATGGTCAAATTCCACGTTGTATAAATATTTATACGTGTACGTCACTGGTAAGATGACATTTGATCGAAATCATTCATTTCTTACTCAATCAACAGTCAAAATTGTTCTACATATCCATGTTCTTAAATCATCATATAGTATCTGCCCCATTGTCATATTTTAAGCTGTAGAAATATGTGGACATGTATGACATGTGATTGTAGTTTGCGATATTGGCCGACAAGGAGAAGAATGAAGCGCTTGGTCGGCGTCGGGCCGCACAGATTCCACTAATATTTTCCCGTTTGGACCGTTTCTTCTATCTAACGGTCACATATATGTTCACTTTCCATCAGCTGACTTGATAGAGCTATCACATCATTGTACTTGGATATTTGTAACTAATACCCCTCAAGCCGGCGCTGGGGACCGTGTGGTCATGTCATTCAAGATGGTCACATGAACTGCTGAACGGCCAAATTAGCTCTTAATTTATAATAGATAAATGTCGGCGAACGTAAACTCAATATTCTTCAGAAGCTGAACTGATGAAGATACATATATTCTCTCTTGTCGAATAATTCAAATACGTATCTGCCTAATCTTCTCAGCAAACCTTGTGAATTCGAAGATAACAATTCAATAGCCAATTCTGTGGTGGTTATGCGATGTATTGGCGTATAGTCCCAGAACAAAACAACGTCATCGATATCATTTTGGAAAACCCAATCGCGTAATTTCTCCTGATAAACTACTCTCATGTGGTACTGGTACGTTGAAATATCGCCATCCTTCAGAACAGTAATTCCCTTATAGCCACCAAACGTCAGACTTTCACTATCGTAGTTTTCCAAACTTTTGACTGATCCTATAGCAACTTCCGGTTGTGAAATTACGTTTAACATAATTATTCCTCATTTGCATACCACAGATGATATGTGGGCGTTATGTACCAATTGTGTACCGACGCTGTCCTGGTGTGGCGGTCATCAATTACTTTAATATAGCTTCGGGGCAATGGGTAAAACCAAGTTCTACTTAGAAAGATATGCCAATTCATGACGATGATTTGAGTTATTTACCGATATAATTATTTCTTGTTTGGAGAGGGCAATAAGTGATGTACGTATCCTGGGAATGGCGCATGTTGATCAATATTTGCTGTTGAATGAGACTAGTTGTGATTTCCTTCCATTTAGTTGAATTACCCAGTTTATTGGGACCTCCACAAGTGAGATTGATTCACCAAAATTTCATCCGGTCAGGTCAGCTACTGCGGGTGAATTATATTGATAATCCTTCTCCAATTAACCACAATCGATCTGTCAGAATCAACTGGGGCATCTCTGATTACTGTACTTCTTCAGTCTTGGACCCAAATATAGATAGCCAGAAAATAAACCTGAAGGCTAACCAGAAGATAGTCTCGACTGCACTGGAAAAGTGCGTTATTGAGTGGTTAAAGCTAATGAGTGGTTAAAACTATTACTATTACCGGGTGATGATTATAGAATTGCGTATAAGCAAACCATAATCGAATACTTCTACTTTCTCTCAAACTGAATTTACTCTTTAAGATTTATTTAACAACCACAAAACGTTTCTCAATGAAAGAGGTATTTTTCTTCCAACCACCAATAACGATATACAAAAGGTGTACTGGATTGCTAAAATGTATATAACGCCATAAAAAGCTAGATTCACAGCTGGATTTTAGAAGCTGCACCACCAAGCATCTTTCAAGCCTGTTGACGAGGGCCCTTCTGGAGGTAAAATCATCTTGGGAAAAGTATTGCGCCACTATTTCTAGAAACTCTGTCATTGAATGTATGTGGATATTGAAAAACTCAAAATGTTTTACATAAGAATTTGATACGAAAGGACACACACCGTACAGACATGTATCCACATAGAATTTCTCGACTCTCTATGTTACAATCCCTTATCAGGACCTTATTGACAGTCTGAGTTTATTAATGGATCGGTGTTCATGAAAACTGACCGCCAATCCAATATATTAATGCCAGAAGCCATAAAACATTCTTTAGTGCTCCTTTGTACAAGAGCTATCATAGGATGTTTCTTTGTTTTTGGAGTTGCTTGAATTTCTCTTATCTGTTGAAATTTGGCATGGCAATATATCAAATGTGCCACAAATCTGAAAAGCCGTCCACCTGGAAGTATTTAGCTATATGGGCTTTGTCCAGTAACATACCACGCTTTTAAATCTCAAATTCTGAGAGTAGATGGATGACTGATGTTAACTTTTTAATCATTGAATCATTATGTCGAGCTATATCGTAACCATTTAGCCGATTTTGGCTGATTTCCGAAAAAACAACAACATAATTTGATCATTTATCCTTAATAGTGATCAAGAAAAATGTTTTGACAGGCTTCTAGTTCGTTGTCTGATATCTTTTAGATGTATGCGCGGTTGAAAGTCCAGGCATAGACGTTCCTCGATTCCAAACCAAGATCACTGCATCATTTTTTAAAAATAATTTCTTTAACTAGAAGCATTATATAGTAACTTCGGGACGGATGGGAAATTTAGAAAAACTAAGCATGCTTACTAAGTTGTAAAATTTATGATTTTATGCCAAATAATATGAAAATGGTTAGAAGATCAATCTGAAAAAACGGGGTAAAACAAATAACGCAAAAAGTACCGAGGAGTGGGTTAGAAGCGATTTCTTACAATAATTTGTCCGGTAGTTTCTTTAAAATGATTTATAACCCAGTATACATCTACTGAATTTTCAATGATATTACTTTAAAAGTTTGATGGGAGTTAAATGACGTCGTGTCTGACGGGTCCTTTTATAAACTTAATTTTCGGCATGAAGAATTGTTTTTTTAACCGTTGTTTTCACCAACCTGTAGGGCTGATTAAGCTCGGGTCAAGCTCTACCAGACAATGTAAAAAAAACAATATGGCCGCATGTTTTGGTCGATTTTTCGGTCAGATTTTTCGATTTTTTTTATTTATGCAATTTCTCCGCAAAAAGTGCATGATAAATTAGTAAATATTACTGTGATGTGGAATAAAATAGTTTTTGCCCACTTTTCATCGCGAAAAAGCAGAAATTGTGATGAAAAATGACGAAAACATCACTTTTCTGGTACAACATGTGGCTACCATCTTGAATTTACTCAAGATCCTCTCCTCGAGGGGTTATGCAAATAGGCTGAAAATGACTCCAATATGATAATCTATAAAGTCACAGAGTGTCGTTTCGGAGATAGAACAGAGAGTTTGATGGGGGGGGGGGGGGGGTCATTTTGCCCCCCCCCCCCCCCCCAAGGCCTGGTAGGGTTAAATTGGACGATTTTGTTAAGGTTTCAAAACATAGGATCCTGAAAACTTCCAATAACTAGTGTGGTAACATGGAACTACTTTGACGCGATGTCCTGGGAAAATGGGTCAAAACGGGTCAATGCCACTCACTTGACTCAATAAAATATTGTTTAAACCAATGCCACTCATTCAATATGTCATGACCAAATTATATGATGTCAAGTTAGTGAGTCTAGATAGTCCAGCCGTTCTGAAGATATGTTGGTAAGTACACAAACAGACATACTTGACAGAAATACCCCATGACAGTTTAGGTTTGAGATAAATTTTGGTTCACCAGAACATGCTACGATAAAGGATTTATTGTGTTTTGAAACAAAACGAACATAAAGAATTTATGAAAATAACAAGTTTGCAAGTTTGTATTCAATCAGCTATAGCTTTAGCAACTGACTGTTTGCTTTGTTACTGACTGTGTTTGTTTTTTGTTAAAGAACATTAAAATGAACAGTTTTACCAACTTTGCACGTTAAATTAGATAACTTTTCTGCTATGTACCATTGCCATGTACACGAAGCCTGTGTAACTTGACCAGCATATTGGCTAGTACATATAATAGCTATCAAGACATCTATTGTACCCCTACATGTATTTGTGCCGGGTTGGGTACGTAAACCCGGAATAAAATTGGTACTGATCTGGAAAATCGCCAAGAGACAGTTTCTAAGATTACAACTGGTATCAACTGGAATACAGCTACTGTATTGTTCTGTGTAACGTACGACAGTAATGCAATTTGTGTTGAGCAAGATCAGATGAAACCAACGAAAGGCCAGAGGGAGATGACGGCAAAGGTAGATGAGTGAATATTTGGACAGTCGATTAAGCATTTAGGTATATGTGACCCAGAACCAGATGGGCCAATGAATCGGACAACACAAAAACTCATCAGTGTACCAGTCCACATGTCCTTGGATATAATAAAAACGGAGTACTTCCCTCTTTAATAGTCTATTATGGCGATAAATTGCAATTTTCTGATGTCCTCCGAACGAGGCTTGTCGCTTGAAGTCAGCCAGGAAGTCAATTTAACTGCTTTAGGGTTTAATACACTTTTCAGGAATTAGAACCAATATCTTATGATTCCTATATCGTGGTGAAATTGGTGGATACTCAAGACAGATCATTCATTTCAAGATACCAACTTATTGATTATTTATTTCACCAATCACCAGTGGGCCTAGCTCGCTCTTCCAGAAGGTCGAGGATGGTATATGTCTACTATAGTTTGTTAGAGAGAATCCATCTGAAACTGGTTGTTTATAGAAACACTGATTGCAAAATACGATCGAAGCTTAAACCAGATTTTTCGTAGTTTGTGGCTAGTTCCACGTGTTTTACCACGTATTCGGGGTGGTGATATGAATAGTCCCAATTAAAGGTGATTCTAGAAGAAATATATTCTAGAATATAACCTGGAATGCAGGATAAAGAAAACAGATAGGGACATCATGAAGTTTTGCAGGCATCATTAAAACTGTTGACCGTCTCTCTCTTGCAAGAAAATAGCTTCTGTATATATGTTAGTGATGTCTCATGAGTAACGTATTTCGGCTATAACTTTCTTCATAGACGACGTCTTTCTACTGACGTCAGCATTAGGGTCATTTTCCATTCATCATGTATCATTTCATCGTAATTTGAACATATCGCTATCAGAAAACAAGGTATCACCAAGAGGGCTGTCTAGCGAAGATTGGTGTCGCCACCTATGATTTTTCAGGCCTATGTCTTATTGAATGAGCCCAAATATAATGCAAATGTGAAGTAATCAAGCCGTGTATTATTGGAAAGAATGGCGTCTAATTCTCATTGATAAGCCTGGATTGAATGATTGTACAGATAAATTAGGTGAGGGTGAATCTATGTTTATTCAGCTAGCTGGTACAGTGGATTGTTTGGAACGATGTCAGTGAGCATGTTTCCTGTCTGTGTTTAATGCACTATATATCATCAAACTACCAACTATACTTGTCAACAAACCCGTCAATTGCTTAATGCACATGTATTCATTTAACAGGTGAAAAGCAAAATTACTATTAAAAGAATTTGAGGATTCTCTTCTAACCGAACGTTGAGGGAGTCCAAGGCAGAGGGTCAGTCGCTTCCGTTGAATGTCCCGAGTTTGGCATTGTCGCTGTTTGACGCAATTATCCATACTGGAAAAGCGTACTTGATGTGTGACGTACCTAACGACGATAGCCCAGAGTCAATGACTATTGTAACAATGATTCGCTAAGATGGTAACATTATGAGAATGAATACATGGCAGCGTATTTCAGACATTTCACAAGAGTAACCGAAGATATGGTAAATGATTCAGTTACATCATACCGAAGTCATGCGTTTTTCAAATCTCACACGCATTACATATCTTAGGCTGATAGGATATAGATTTTGCGAATGACACAGGTTCAGGACTATACCATTTCCCTGATATCAGATGGGAAGCTTAGAATGTACGGTGACTAAGAGTGTTCGGTTCCTATCTTCTAACCCAGCTGCGACATTTTTCTCCACCTTAAAGATAAATGTCCGATTCTATAGAAAAAGAACAGTCTTTTTCTCTTAACCATAAAGATAACAATGGGCAATATTTTGCAAGTTTTGTTTTATATATACCCCTACCCCCTTCAAAATAATGACTGGCGGTCCGTTTCGGACTCGGTCGCTCTCAAAAATATATGATTCTTCATAACTTGTTGATTGTCTTCGACATTTCGAACAAGGGACTCATCTTCACATTTCAGGTAACATTTATGTCCAACGAAGGGGAGATTTTATCTCTTATTTTTTAAGCAATTGCCATGTGACAGACAGACAGACGCCCCAACACACATCGATCCATGTGACGAGGGAACATTTCTTAGCAATTTCTTAACGAAGACAACAAGAAAATCAGATCGATAGGGATATATATACAATATATATGTTTTAACTGCTTATCTTAATACAGCGGTCGATATAGTCACCAGCAAAACTGGGAAGATTGATAAAAAGTAATTTGAGAAAGAAGTCGCAAGTGCTATGATGTCTTGCCGGCATCATTGAACACTGTTGACCGCTTCTCTCTTGCAGGAAACAAGCCTATGTTTATGTATACTATCATTGTCTTTTTGAATTTGGTGCTAATACTGTTATATGGAATAGGTCTTTGGATTATGGGCGCGGATATTCTCTAATGGACGACGGCTGAATTATGAATGACGGACCGGACGCTTGTAATCCGAATTACCCCAATTTGATTGTCTCCATCTAGTTTCTTATAGTGTTGTTTAGAGAGGAAAACTAATATACGGTGATAATTATCAGAGTAGGCTCTTCTTTCCCGATATGTTCCAACATGCGTCAATAAAGTACGTGTAATGTCTTTGCCAATTCGCCTTGATGGGTGGTTAATCAAAATCCTCTATTCTGTGTTTTCAAGCTGATTAGAAACGATGAACATCTGTGAAGCAATCAGCGTATACACAGGCAAACTTTCACCGTTCAGTACCGTTCAGTTCTGTATCAATTGGTACCGTTCAGTTTCCTGTTGGTAACCTCCAGGTAACTTGTTGGTACTGCACGGAAAGTTCAGGATTGGTACCATGAAGTCCTGACTGAACAGTACCGTGCAGTTACCAATCAGTCATCACTTGGTAGTATATGCCAGGTTCTTGCCAGTTACCTACCAGTAACTGATTGGTAACCAAGTCGTAGCCACAGCGATCCCAACTTTGCAGTACCATGCAGTTCTGACTTGAAGGCTACTGATCAGTTACTGGTGGGTGACCAATAGATTATACCATAAATGAAATGTGTGGTAACTGATTGGTGACCGGTTGGTACTGTTCAGTTACTGATTGGTGACCAACTTGACAACTGAACAGTACCACTAGGGGACCTTTCCTACCAGTACCTACCAGTACCAAGAGGTACTGGCAGGTAAGCAGAAATTGGTTGGTAGCCGTTAAGTAACTGAGCTGTAACCAAGCTGTAACTGAGCTGGTACTGAAGTGTTACTGCATTGTTACCAACAGGTACCAAGTGTGGAAAATTGGGATGGTAACATAGCGGTAACTGATTGGTAACTGACTGGTAACTGCATGGTAGTCAATCAGTAGAAAATTCATAGGATCCAATGGGTGACCAATCAGTACCCGGTTGGTTACCGGTAGGTACTGATCAGTTGAAGACTGAAGGGTACCGCAAGGGGACCTTTCCTACCAGTACCAATCAGTTCCCCATCAACCAGTAGCCAACCAGTTACTGAGTGGTATTGGTTGGTGACGGTTTGCCTGTGTGTAAGAACGCTCTTTCGCAGCATACCTTGTATAAATTACTTGTTCACTGTGTTCAACACTTTTTAGCAATGAAAATAGTGATCCGGAGAACGATAATCCTATGACAAAGAAGACGGTGCCAATGCCATCCGTGCTACTGAAGAGAGAATATTGCAACTCTAAAGATAAGGCGACAGCCAGAATAATATAAACCCTGCTATCCCTAAAATATTAGTTGAATCTTTTTCATGAGCTAATAAATAATTGACTACAGTTTGGCTTTCCCTGCTGTAAATCTGTTTCTATAAAAGAGCCCACTATTAATATTGTCAAGAGTACACCAATTTCAGTTCAATTCCAAAAGACAGCAATAAAGTTCAGATCCCTTCAACCGTATTACTGAATCACAACAGCCTGAATGGGTTAAAGATGCGATAAATAATAGATTGGTCTTGAAAATGGTTTGATCTGAAGCTGAATCTAACCGAATAATTGGCTGTCGTTAGACTTAATACTACTTCAAGCAAGGACACTAAACCGGATTCCCATTTCCTTGAGTTTGGTTCACTGATTTTAAGTAATATATGTACTCTTAAAAACATATTTTGAATTCAGCTTGAGTGATTCCGTATATGAATATTTCATTGAGACTTTCCAGAGCTTTTTTATCTGCGAATATCTTGTCTTCTATATTGACCCCGAAGAGTTCATGAATATGACTATGAATATTTATAATCCTAGTACGGTATTGTTACTCATATCAGTTTTGCAAATTCAGATACAAAATCGTTTGCACTGTAAAAGGAAGGCTATGATCACAACATAAACCGTTAACGACGGCTACATTGTTTATCGCCAATCATGTATTTCCTCACGTCGTCTTTCGATATTCTGCTCACATTCAGCTGTAAAAGCCCACGATGACGTTCGTTCGACTCGATTCCATCAACGTTCGTTTCATAAAGCTGAAGTTGCCCAATAAGAAGGATAACGAATACATTGCCAAGGGACTAGACGCCGCCAATAACATGTTTCGTCCATGCCACTGGTTTTATCCTCGGGCGCTATACTGATCCTATAGATAGATTGATTGGTAATATAGGGCCCACACAAAGACGACATATCTCTCCTTGGACTTCTCTAAATTTACCGCTCTAAAGTCTCCCTTATTATTATATCCCAATTGTCTAAATTTTAAACCACAGCAGTTAAAAAAATTGACAAGGCAGGCAATGATAAGATGGAGTTAAGGAGAACTGTACGGTGTATAGCCAATATTAACGCATTTTCACGGGATAATGGACTGAAGCTCCACTTAAAAGTTTCCATTGAGAGCATATAAGTCTCCATAAAACCTTTGGCTGGTTTGGAAAACTAGAATGTGACAACTTGATCTCCATGAGGATGGGGCTACATACTATTCATGTATAGATTTCGAATGGATTGTATTGTCATAAAGAAGAGAACAAGATAACCTGTCAAATCTTATGTATTATTCATGTCAATCCAATTCACCTTTATTGCTGTTATTATATTATGGAATAGAGAAATATGACAATGAACTACAAACTACAAATAATATAATGTGGCCCCAGTTTAGGGCATAGATTTTAAGCATACATGTTTCTTCATTAATAAGTTAATGTGCTACGTGTCAAGAGATCTGGCGAAGAGTTTGGTTCTAGATTTTAATAGTCGACTGACCAGGTATGTCCCGCTGATTGAAGCTGTAGTTGAATTTGCACCGAGAAGGATTTTGATCTTTACAGTGACAATCATCTGAATGAATTGTGTTACAGGCGAGAAAATTTCTCTACTAAGATTATCGCTTTCGGACATATGCAAAGGAAATGGATCTCAGATTCAACTGCACAGCTTACATATTGTTGTCTAGAAACTCTTCGTTTTGCATTTGTGACTCTTTTCAATATCTAAGATGTGTGCAGGCAGTCTAAGTCTGGATATTGCTTGCTGTGAATTTTGGTTGGTTTTGGTGCGCATGTATGGTTTGCAGCCGAATATAGTAATATCTTTGTAAATGTTCAGGGTTTTTTTTATATTATTAATTTGTTGGTAATATATTTATTATATCTACATAGCTTTTATAGAATAGCTTGGCTTGCATTTTCATTCGTAACGGTTGATGGTAGTTGATGTTGTTTCTGTAGTTGTTTGAGATAAGAAATCCAGTTTATTTGACCAGGGTGGTGAATAGCTTTACTGTATTGGTAGACGTCATCCAGGATATTATTGTTATGTATATTGTCGCCTTATAATCTCACTCCGTGTTTTCGAATTGCTCTATTAATCTCAAAGGATAGTGGCTGTCTGTTTAGCTCGGTGTTGCATTCGAAGTTTGAGATGTATATATTTACAAAAATAGGCGAATGCAGCATCCAGATGAGATGGGAATTAAAATATTGCTTGACTGAGATTATCCCCTTGTTTTACGCCAATGTCGGAGTTGCAGAATTCTGCCCGATGATTGTTAATTGTGAGGATAGTTTGGTTGTGAGCGTAAACTGATTTCATGACAAGAGTAGAATTTCCCACCTATCCCAGAGCGTAGGATTTTTAGTCCAGAGTACCACACTGTGTCAACCTTTTTTACACCAATAAATGCTACAAAGCGTTTACTCTTGTTGTATATATGGGAGTTTTGTTTATAAACATCTTGTTCCCTAAACCCTGATTGATACCATACTATTGTCTGTATTGTCGGGCGTTTATGTGCTGATGGCATGTATGGTTATACATGCTATAATCCAAAATAGAAGATCGAAATTAATTTATTGAGAAAATTGATCAGCATTTTCTATAATCGCAAGAATTGGGCAATTTCGAAATCCATTTTTCGCGTGATAACACTGAAGGTGGCATACATTGGGCAATACTTTCATTAATCTCCAGTTCACCATTGTTATGCTATACCAACAATGATGTAATCCGAATCTAACCAGAAGCCATAATTGGCTTCAATACATATACGCCAGTACAACAATCAAATTCCAATTTTGGTGTGTAATAATTACAACATTGCCTTGTTGGGAAATTCAGTGAACCATGACCTTTTGATCTAAAATCAATCTTCCGGTTCGATGTCAAGGTATATCCGAAGGACAAAATGCACAAACTGGAGATATCACATCTCAAAATGGATACATTTGCGATGAATTGGTGCTACACATGAAGTTTTATCACGTTCCACAGCACTGAATTAAAGTGATAACAGCCAATCACGATTCTCAATTACCTTCACCTTCTATCTGCTTCACCTGTAATTTGATACTCAACACATTATATTCCCCCCTAATGTATCCACTCACGAAAAATATATGAGACCACAGTGACCTTGACTATTGAGCTCGACCTCAATTTTGCTACGCGACACACCGCTTCCCTCCATCACATCCATCACATCCATCGTCCGCATATTTGGTGGATGTATGAACAGTTGTATTCATTGTACTATAAGTTCAGCGAAAATTCTTTTAGAAGTGTGGAACTAAGTATTCTATAACACTTGTGTCAATAACATCGAGCTAACCGTGCATTTAGTACAGTTTTAGCACGGTTATGTGAAATCATCACACGTCAAGTGCAGGTGTTCGTTGGAAGATTTCATTTCACAGGTCGGATGAGGAAAGAGACGTCTGCTTTCATACAAGTAACAATCGAATAAAATAAACAAAACTACAAAATGAAATTTCTTCCTCAAGTTTAACTGTTGTTTCCGTCGTGAAATTGATTAACCAAGCGACACAAATAGACATATAGCCACGTAATTTCCACACAGCTGACGCAGCTGACGGTATCACTCCCCATCTGAGAGACCACATAAACTCGTCCACTGGCATTGACACGATGCCAATGGAGACGGGAGCATCAGTGGACGAGTTTTTTCAAGAAAGAGAAGAAAGGTTATCAAAGTTTAAAATATGTTTTCAACATTGCATAATAATATTTGTTGATAACCAATTTGGGTGTGGCAATAGAATAGAAATAATGTTTTCATAGGCGTGCTCATCGGTTATTTTACGCACGGTAAGTATGAGAATGTTTATAAATTTTAGGGCGCGGGCTTCGCCCTTGCCCTGAAATCTGAACTTTCCCACATTAACCGTGCGTAAACTAACCATTGAGCACGCCTATGAAAACAATACTTCTTAAGTATTAAGTATCCCGCTGTTTGGCCCGTAGCAGCCCAGTGAATGGCGTGTAACTCGTTTATTTGTGAAATATGAATTAACTATAATTGCCGGTGACGTGGTGAGGAACTGGTAGGGTGAAGTCTACCTACACTGGACACACAACTGGGTATAATATCATATTGATTCTACGCACTTTTTAAACAGTGTACTTCTGACCCGCAAACTGCCGTAACCGACGGTTAATCGTCCATACAGAGATAATGACAATTAAACATTGCCAAACAGAAGAACAATAGATGAGAAGGCATTTACTATGTAGATGAGAGTACATTTACTATGTAGATGAAAGTACATTTACTATGTAGATGAGAGGGCGTTTACTATGTAGGTGATAGGACGTTTACTATGTAGATGAGAATACATATACTATGTAGATGAGAGGGCATTTACTATGCAGATGGGAGGGCATTTAGTATGTAGATGATAGGGCATTTACTATGTAGATGAGAGGGCATTTACTATGTAGATGAGAGAGCATTTACTATGTAGATGAGAGGGCATTTACTATGTAGATGAGAGGGCATTTACTATGTAGATGAGAGGGCATTTTCTATGTCGATGAGAGGGCATTTACTGTGTAGATGAGAGGGCATTTACTATGTAGATGAGAGGGCATTTACTATGTAGATGAGAGGGCATTTAATATGGAGATGAGAGGGCGTTTACTATATAGATGAGAGGGCATTTATTATGTAGATGAGAGGGCATTTACTATGTAGATGAGAGGGCATTTAATATTGAGATGACAGGGCGTTTACTATGTAGATGAGAGAGTTTTTACTATGTAGATGAAAGAGCATTTACTGTGGAGATGAGAGAGCGTTTACTATGTAGATGAAGATAGTTGATTGAAAATCCCGGATTCTACCATCCAGAAAATAAAACAGCAATGTATTAATAAAATAGTGAACGTTCAAAACTAAGATCAGTCACTGAAATCGTCGTGGCATGGAAACCATCTTAACCCTATCTGGCCTGGGCTTTTTGGGATCTGTCCTGGGGAGGGGCTATTTCGCCCCCTCTTCCCCCCCCCCCTCTCCTAATTATTTTCCTCACCCCTTGAGCTAGGGAACTGAAATTTACCACACTATACCCTTGGGTCAAACACTAACAGCAAAAGCACTAAAAAAGAATATCCAAGATGGCTGCTTTGATGACGTCACGGTGACGTCATTTTCAAAAACGACATTTTCTTGGTCGATTTTTCGGTCAGATTGTTTTAATTTTTCATTTATGCAATTTCTCAGCAAAACCTGCGTGATGAATTAGTAAATATTAATGTGATGATAAAATAGTTTTTGCTCATTTTTCATCGCAGAAAAACAGAAATTTTGAAGAAAAATGACGAAAACATCATTTTTCTGGTACCCCACGTGGACACCATCTTGAATTTTCACATGATCCGCTACTCCGGGGGTTATGCAAATAGGCTCAACTAGACCCCAATATGATAAACTAAAAAGTGACGGAGTGTCATCTCTCAGATTTTAACGTTCCGGAGATAGCGCAGGCCGTGTAGGGTTAACATGAAACAATAAGAAACAGTCAGCTTTGTCAATTATACAATCAAAGGCAAAATTGTACGTCCTTATTCAATCCATATCCCTCTTGAGTCTTTCGAATTAACCCGGAGAAGTGATCTTGGTATATTGGCAGACCAGCCACCATAATTGCATTTCTTCACTCACTGGGGCGGTTAATATAGAGCACTAGATCTTTCTAAATATAAATTTAATCTAAATAAAATTATAGTGGCCAAGAGAGGACAAGGCATTCAAACAATAATGAGATTTTCTATCGTGGATGTTGTCTACGCTTTTCTGAAGAATAATATCTCAGAAAGAATAGTTACAATATTTACATCACATCTCGGCATTATGTATCGTTGCTTACTGGTCGATAATCACCAGCAGAACTAGGTGAATAAACGAGAATAATTCGAGAATCCTTATTTGCTATAGTTTCAGTCAAAGAAAAACTGATTACTTGCTAAAGCGAATAATCTAATGAGCGAATTAGCGAATACTTGCAAAGTAATTCTTTGAGTATAAAGTATTTCGCATCTGACAGTTATATTTGCAAAGATGCCCTTGACTGTTAAATATCCACTGTTCTTGCACTAATATGATTGCGAATATATACTCAACTCGTATTTCATTTTTTGTTTGCAGTGCCTTGCCACATGCTCTGATGAATGTACTACGTCAGAAATATTATCGTATAATACTAAAGGGACGATGAATTGAATGTTATGGACGAATGAAAAAAGATAGTAGCATATCTTGTACAAGTACTGATGTGACTAACTTTATATACGAATATGGACAAGGAAGCTCATCACAGACGACGGCTCGCTACTGAATGTCGAATCTGACGCCAACCTCCAGGTTAACATATGATGGTTTGTTGAAAATCCAAAATTGTTAATTTTCGCTGACTTTACTAAATAGTCTTGTTGAAACGAGGAAACATATTTCGCAAAATAATGCGAGTAAGGTTATAGGTCATTGATGTGCACTTTGGCATACCAGTGGTCTGTCAGGAGAACGATGAACCAATGACAAACAAGAAGGTGCCAATGTTATTCGTGCTAATGAGGAGAGAATATTTGAACACTAATTAGAATCCCTGCTATCCCTAAAATATTTCGACTATCCATAATATATATTTTACTATTGAAGGAAAGGTTCGGGTATGGTAAAGCTCTATTTCAACTGAAAGATCTGGTCAAATGGTATTCAACTGTATTTTTTTTTTTTTTTTTTTTTTTTGAATTTATTTTAACGCAGAAATAGTTAACCAAATGCTGTGATACCGTCAAATTTACCAAACTCCAGGAAAGCGCCATTATATTGTCACGTGACCTATTGTAGCCAATAGGAGTAAAAGTACGTAAAACAGCGTGACATAAGCTAGAGGCAGAACATGCATGTGAAAGCATCATGGAGCTGCGTGTGTTAAGAATTACTTTAAATACTAAATAGCTCATACCATTTTCATTTCTAGTTGCCACAGCGCGGCTTTGTTCGCTCTCCTAACAGCAAAGATGCTCGATCTCTCCCGTAAGCCGTCGATGAGAGCAGCGTGTGCACATACTAAAGTTCTCATGCGGGCTTCTGCATCACCTGTCTCGCTATCAGAGCTGCTATCATCCCCGCTGCTCTGATCTTCCGTAGCTGAGCGAATTGGTAGCCCTGAAGACCAAATGCAGCTTCCTCGTTGCTTTCACCGCTGGGATCGGAACTGCCGCTCGTCGGCATGATTTCACTAAATTTTCTCTATATACCCAAATCGTCCGAAGAGCTCCGTGGTGCGTGCACATAGATTACCCGAACAGACAGAAGAGCTCCATGCCTTGACCCTACGTCATATCCGCCTTCTGGATACAGTACAATAGCGGAACTCTGGGGACTGCGAGTTCGCGGTTTTAAAATGATTAGTACGCCTTGAATTTTTTTTTTAAATGAGAAAAAATATCTTTTGGGTTCTATTTGGTAAGTTGTTTTAATATGTACCAAAGGCAACCAACCCGAACTTTTCCTTCAGGCCTTTTTGTTTTCTTTTTGCTGGAACTGATAAGTAATGGACTACAGTTGGGCAGTCTTCGCTGTCTCCGCTCCATAACAGAGGCCACTGGTAATATGTCATTTATCAAATGTACACCAATTTCAAGTTCAGGTCCCTTCAACCGTATTATTACCCTATTTCAGTACTGAATACAATAAACAACAATAAGGCGATGAATGTGCTGGAATAAAATATGGCCATGGTTTTATTAAACGACAAGACAAAGATATCATGAAGGCAATTCCACACTCAGACTGTCGATACAACCACAACATTGCATATATGACTAGCCTAAGTAAACACACCCCCTTTTATGGTAACATAACTTGAGGCTGTAAAATCACACACCCCCACTCATGGTAACATAAGCGAAGCTGTAAACACAAGGCCACAAAGCATATGTATACATGGGCCACACCTCCACCAATTCCTCATGGTGACATAAGTTATCAGTAGAAGTGTGTCCACCCCAAAAATACTTTGACTGGTCACAAACAAAGCCCACACATGGCTTACATGTACATGCCTTAAAATTGCCATATTTTGCCGCATGAAATCTTTATGCCACACGAGCATCTCTATAGATGCTCGCCCCAAACTTGTCGTCACAAGAAAACCATGAGCCATATCAGTACATTCCTGTAGAATTAAACGTTAAATTTTCTAGTTGGAATACTATAGTCCACTGGAGGGAACACGCGCACATCTCTCAAATAAAGCTCCTCTAGAGCACCTTCGAGATCGTTGAGGAAGAAGTCAGTCCCTATAGGCGACATATGGATGCCATCTTGTCGAAACAGAGTTCGCGACTCCAAGAGAATATCAGGGCGGCGAATAACAAAGCCACCAGCACTCAACAACTTATTAGAAACTGCGCGATTGACACGTTTCCGGGCTTTCTCAATCTTCTTAGGGTCGCGAGCCTTTGCCCATACATGCCTTGGAAGCATATGCGAATACCCTACTTTAGCGTTGGGAAATAATGCAATAAGATGCGACAAGTCCTTGCTCATATTATGATGAAGACCGCAAGAGTTAGCAAGTGAGAGATCATTAGCCCCGGCGTGAATTATTATTATATCTGGGCTAGGCAACACAGCTAACTTCTTACTGATGGCCGTCAGAACGCCTGGAAACCACCGCATGCCGCGAACTCCCATCCAGTGTATTTCTATTCCATGCTGTCGGAAAAGGTCAAGGTACCCGCTCTGCGTTGTGCCCAGTAAATTATGCTGGACCCGACCATCCATACAGCCGTATGCTGGCTTCTACTCCCGTGCTTATCTATAACTCAAAAGAACATGTGTAAGGAAAATTGTGCACATAAAGAAAGTGTTTTTATAAGCTTATGAAAACTGCAAGCTAATCATACGATGGGATGCGTATGTACCTCCTATATGCCTCAGACTTCCATCTATCGAGCAGTTTGATATCTTCAGCTGGGACACCCATTGCATGACACATGGTCACATGCTTGCGTGTCCAATGCGGAAGCAGTGAGTTGTATATTGCTTGACTGGAATATTCAAAAATACCAGGGCTTTCTTTAACATAGCGGCAAATTGGTATCTACTCAAAGGCGAGCCATCAAAATGAGCAAAGAGCTGATGGCCCATCACACCACATCGCGCTTGCATGAATGGTTCCATTATCTCAATGAGACGCAAGTCTTTACTGTCAGATATCAATAGCATTGTCCCTTTTCCTAACTGGTCTGTTTTTGAGAAGCGAATACAAAGCTTGATCATGCCCTGAAGTTTATCGATTAAAATATCAGAGACTCCGATGGCTTTCAGATTGTGGATTTCTTTCGAATCGGATACTATTTCACTCACACGTAAAAAACCACAGAATGCTAAAACGTAAGCAGCTCTGAAAAGTGCACATTCATATTGTGAACTGCAAACGTATGACAGTACTCCTGATATCTTAGTGAGTAAAGGCACAGTAATGGGAAGTCGCCGATCCACCTTTGGGTTTGAGCGCTTCATGCCTTCGGACATCTTTTTGATAATAAAATTTTGTGTTGGGTCGCTAATATTCATTAACTTATGCTTATGGGATATCCCAGCTAAATACGTTTCAGGGCTTCGTGTTTAGAATTAGTGCGTGAGCTAAAAATAGCTCACGTCAAAATATTTAGGAGAGGGTATTTAAATATCAGGCAAGTGATTGCAATATAATACAATATAGAATATGACAGTTTACGTGAGCTAAAATCACTCTCATGACATGAATTTACGCGAGTGTTTGCGTGCAGGTGAGCTATCACTCGCGCTAAACACGAAGCCCTGACGTTTGAACAGTAGCTGGGCTGTAATCCTTATATGAAAGATCGGCAATGTAGTGGATAATTTGTGAAACTGGGACAGGCCAAATGATGGGTAAATTATATTGCTCTCTAAACCGCTGAAGGGAGGTAACTCCCACGTCATAAGCTGCCCACGTCCGGGGTGACATAGAATGCTGTAACAAACGGCTCGCTTCTACTTCTAAATGCTCCACATCCACTGAGGTACAGGTGTCGGAACTTTGTCTGCCTGAGGAACCAGCTGATGGAAGCGATGCCACTGCAAGCGCGAAATGGAATCAGATATTTCATTATTAATTCCAGCAATGTGACGTGCCCGAAAGAGAATGTTGTTTCTTAAACAGGACAACACTAAAATACACACCAGCTTCATGACCCTTGTAGACTTGGTTGTCTGTTTGTTTACAATTTCAACCACTGCCTTATTATCACAGCGGAAGAGAATTTTCTTGTTTCTCAACCTATACCCCCAGATTTCGATAGCAACCACAATGGGAAATAGCTCGAGAAATGTGATATCTTTGGTGATACCTGTATCATGCCAATTTGTTGGCCAACTGCCATATGCCCAATGACCCTGAAAATAAGCCCCCATCCCATGGCTACCTGCTGCATCGATAAATAATTGGAGATTATCATTGGAAGACCAATATTGGTCCAAAAACACACTCACCCCATTACACTGATCAACAAACTGTTGCCACACCAATAGATCTTCTTTCATTCCGGAATTGAGCCTTATATGATGATGTGGCTTTACTACCCCTATACTAGCATCTATAAGACGCCTACAGAATGCTCTACCCGGGATAATGGCTCTACAGGCGAAATTCAGCATTCCAATGAGGGATTGTAGGTCATGTAGGGTAATTTTTTGGCGACTACTAATTGCCTTGAGACGATCTCTAAGCTCGGTTATCTTCTCCATAGGTATCCGAACCACCATTGCCCTCGAATCAAATTCTAAACCCAAGTAAGGCAAACAAGTACAGGGGCCCACGTTCTTATCATCGGCTAAAGGTACCCCAATATCATCACAAATTTCCCCAAATGTACGAACTAGATAGTTACATACGGGAGATCCTGCGGCACTAGCGAAAAAGAAATCGTCAAGATAATGCTTCATTGTGTCACAGCCTGTCTTTTTTTCTTACGCACCATTCAAGGAATGTGCTAAATCGCTCAAAAGTAGCACAGGAAATGGAACATCCCATAGGAAGGACGGTGTCGATGAAGAAAGAATTCTGGAATTTAAATCCCAACAGATCAAAATTACGAGGGCGAACGGGCAATAAGCGGAAGGCAGACTTAATATCCGCTTTGGCCATTAGGGCCCCCTTTCCTAGTCTCTGTATAATTGCCACGGCGTCATCAACCTTGGAGTAAGAGACAGAACACAGAGAAGAGGGGATGTGATCATTAACTGATGTTCCAGTATTCTTCGGGTATGACAGATGGTGAATCAATCTATACTCGCCAGGGGCTTTTTTCGGAACTAGCCCGATAGGGGACACTCTAAGTGTTGGTATAGGCCTATGAGCAAATGGCCCAATTATCCTACCCATTTTTACTTCCTTTCTAATTTTTTCGGCTGCTATGTCCTCTGCTGAATTGACAGACTTTAAGTTCTTAGCATCAGATGGAATGCGGGGACCAGTATAATGCAATGAGAAACCTTCCTTAAAACCCAATTCTAGTATTCTCTTATCGTCTAATTTGGGGTAGTCTTCTAACCAACAACATAAACGATCAAGCTTTATGGGAGTAGTAGCTAATTTACAAGGGTCAAATACACAATGGGAAAAGTTACATGGCCGCTGAAGCTGTATACCTATTTTACTGCCTGTCATTTGAGGATTGCTTTCCTGTGTTTGAGGAACGAAAATTATTCTTCTTGAAGCAGGTCTTTCGCTGAATGTGTGCCACCACAATGGCTGCAGTTGTGGTTGAATTTACATGGTCTTCTGGAGCAACCATCCCCATTAAACTTAAAGCAGACCTGAGATTTCTTGTCGAGGTTTTTGAAAGCCAGGGACCCTCCAGAATTAGGTTTGGGAAGCATACTAGTCAGCCATAACTCCCCGTCTATCGCCGCCCAAGAAATGTTAGGGTTCCTAGCCAGTCTTAGCCAAAACTGCTGATCATACGCAATCCACCCCGACTCAGGCCCACGTGAAGAGAGCATCCGGACAACACTCATATATTTGAGGAGCTGTCTAGCTTTACTGGGATGTTTTTGCAGATATATACTCGCGAAAATTAAGAAAGCTGACGTCCAAGTTTCAATATTATCAATTTTCTTGACTTGAGTCTTTGGCTTAAGTAAAACTTGCTCACCCTCCTTACCTGTCAGGGCAAGCGAACAAATTTGCTCTCTCAACTCCTCGGCTGTTTTCAAAAGTAGTGGCAATTCAATATAATCCCCCGCCCAGATTTTGTATTTAATTTGTAAAGGGACATGAGCCTCTAAGTCATCACCTACACTAATCAGTGGGGTGGGTTGAGTTGCTATGGTTGGGGCTAATCCCCATGGTCCCATTTCCACTGGCGCGACATCATATCGGCCACTGGTATAACTACAGTGATTGATTTTGTAAATCTCCTGCACAGTTACTAGGGGCTATTTCTGTAGTTTGCACACGTGTAATGCTCGGTCCCGGGCCACAGGGGTCAAACTGAGTACGGTCATTCTGATTGGTCGAAATTGGGGGCATGGCCTGGTGCATTACATGTGCTCCACTTATGATTGTGCTGGGGACTGCTGGACTAAAGGCAGCATAGCGCCCAAACTGATCTCCATTCCCACGTTGTGAATAAATCATATTTCGCGGAAGAAACCTGGTATCATGTTGCGGTTGAAAACTGACCGACTATCCCATAGGGACATTGGTTGCATTTGGCATACACAAATATATCATACTACCTGCAGGCCTACTTGGTGCAGACATCGCCAGACCTGCGCTAGTAGGCGACTGCACGCTCCCCTGGACTGGCAAACTTGTTTCCTGTTGATTGTTGACGTTGCTAGAGGTTTCCTCAACACCACCGGCCCCCAACTCGTGTGAAGATGGCAACCTATCGGTTCTTCTTGATCGCTTGGCGACTGGGGGGTCCAGTACATGGTCATCGAGATGAGCGGGGGTCGTCGTTACACGCCTCCTAGCTGCCAGAGTCCGCTTAGATAATCTAGGCTTAGCTCTGGGCATATTTCAATACTGTACAGTACTTTCAATTCAATTAAAAATACTTGCGAACAGGAAAAATCTGAATCTCTGGCAGCAGGGTGCGTACAGCACTGTCCAGTGTCTCCAGCGAAAGACCTCGTGTCTACCCGCGCAAGCGTACTTACCACCACGTCAATACACCGCCCCAGTTAGACCAATGGGAAGAAACTTGTTGCAAACGACAGAAAAAGAGGGGAGATAATTTTACATGTTTAACCCCAGTTATCTCCCTTCCACCATGAAATAATTTGCTGTACATACCATTTCATTTACACAAAATTACTGGCAGGATACAAGCCAGTACTTCAAGTTTAATAATGTAAATTAACGGTAATTACGTTAATTTCATTTATTGAATCATAAAGTCTGAATGAGTTCCAAATGCGATATATAATAGATTGGTCTTGGAAATGGTTCGATCTATAGCTGAATCTAATGAAATAATTGGCTGTTGATTTTTTCGATAACCCTGCAGTCGGAAAATCATGGTTTGAATTTTCAAAATGACAAATTTGACAACTTGATTTCCACTGGGATAAAATCACATATGGCGCACAATACACTTTGAAAGATTGCATTGTGACCGAGAGGGGGAATCTGATTGTGCGATTTACCAACATTAGGATGACGTGTGATCTCTAACAAATTGTTTGAATATCTTAACTTTTTTTTCCTTTTTCCTTAAATTTGTTTTACTGACTTTAAGCAAACTATTTATGTACATTTTAAAACCATATTCTGAATGCAGTTTCAGTTATTTCGTATATGAATATTTCATTGAGAATTTTCGGGGCTTTTTACCTGCAAATGTATTCCCGTCTGTATTAACGTCATAGATGTTCATGAATAAGACTATGAATATTTATAATCCTAAAAATGCAAGTATTGAAACACTCATCTCTGTTTTGGAAGTTCAGTTTTCTATACAAAAGGAAGGCTATGATAACAACCGAAATAGCTGACGACGGTTGCGATGTTGAGGGATTCGAGTATATCTATGTGAAGCAAAATTTACATTAATATTAACTAATTTATCACGCAGTTTTTGCGGAGAAATTGCATAAATGAAAATTTCGAAAAATCTGACCGAAAAATCGACCAAAAAATGTCGTTTTTAAAAATGCCGTGACTGTGACATCAACAAAGCGACCATCTTGGATTTTTTACTTTTCCCAGTAGAGCTTGACCCAAGGATATAGTGCGATAAGTTTCAGCCCTCTAGCTATGGGGGTGAAATTGCCCCTCCCCAGGCCTGGGCAGATCACTAAGAGCCCAGACCAGATAGGGTTAAAGGAATGCTTCATTCAGTTCAAATACGTTTTTATCGGAAATCTGTTGAGCTAAATATAAAGTGTATCAATATCTTTTGTAACTGACAAAGGAAAAGTTTTATTTTATTCATTTCTGTGTCTTATTCCTGAACAACTATAAGCACTGTCATATTTACCACTGTCTGTGCTGTAAGAAAACGTTGCTGTTTCAACTGATGACACTGCAATAAGGAGTAGAAAGTATTTTGAATAAAGTCTCCCTTATTATTATTATTATTATTATTATTATACATGTATCCCCAATTGTCTACATTTTAAAGCACAGCCGTCAAAAGGAATGACAGGACAAGAAAACACAAGACCGATAGGTATGCAACCTCGCGTGATAATTGACTGGAGATCCACTTAAATGTTTCTACTGACAGCATAGACCTCTCCATAAAACTATCAGCTGGTTTGGGAAACTAGAATGTGACAACTTGATCCCCATGGCGATAGGGATGCATACCACTGAATTATAGATTTCAAATGAATTGTATTGTAAGAAATAAGAGAACAAGATAACCCTGTTAAGGATAGCTGTCCCCTTAGAGGGTCAAAATTGGTAATTTTTTTTATTTCTTCATTCAAATATTGACTATTTCCTCTAACATTTGGTGAAAAAAATGAAATCAAAATTATAAATAGAAGTGGTTCAATATTAGGATTAAAAATTTAGTTTCCGAGGCACTCGAACAATTAAACAGATTACCTTAGCTTGGGCTTGGCTACTATTATTTTTGTCTGTTAAATATCCGTTTCCAAAACTCATTTCCGCAGTATTATGGTAAGTTAATTATCTATTAGTCCTACTTTTTTACATTAATCTACTCCCTTCTGATCAAAACCACGCAAACATCCGTATTTTTGTTTCTAATTATAACAGTGACACTTCACTCAGACACCCGCCGTGAAGTGATCTGACACAGGTGTGAACAATTCTGAGCTGAACAAGTTTTAGCAAGTTTTTAAAGTTTAAATTGGACTCTAAACCGCCTTGATGGAAAAACTTAGTGTAATAGTTATCCAGAATAAACAGGAATTCGAGTAGGTCCCATTAGACCGATTAAAAATGTATTTGGCAATAAAATTCAAGCAAAAAGTTTGGATTAATTCATCAGATGTATAGCTGGACACATTTTGCCTGATTTCTAGCCTTTCATTTTTGAACAAAATCCGAGATTTAAACGTTTATTTCTCGAAAAGTATCCATGCTACGCTTTTGAAATTTGGCATGCTTGTTACTTATAAGGTGGTCTAGTAAACTTTATCTCACTTTTTGTAAGTTCGGATTAGTTTTTTAATTATTCAACTTTTAAGACAAACGACCGTAAAATAGTACGGTTTTTTCAATTTATTTTAGTAAAATAGCTGTAAAAACAAAACCAGGCAAAATTTTTAAAAAGGAGATAAAGTTTACTAGTTCGAATTGTCTCCTATCAAGGTATACCATCAAAGTTGAAACAAGACCAACAGTTTTCATGAAATTCCAATTGAAAAATGGACGCTATTGTTTTAATTTTAATTTTTTTAAATTGGAATATTTTCTACACGGTAGCAGCGTCGGTTATACAAATCATATAGTTGGAATCCCTACGCTTTCATAAAATATATAGTTTATTATGGTTATCTTGTATATTTATTGATACAGACGACAAATTCTCATGGTGGTGCAAAAACTGCCTCTAAGGGGACAGCTATCCTTAAATCTTACGTATTATTCATGCCAATTCAAGTAACCTTTATTGCAACCATTGTACAATGTAACAGAGAATCATAACAATAAAATGCAAAGTGTACAACGACATACAGGATAATGAAGATCCAATAGAGCATAGATCTTAAGCATATAAGTTTATAGAGGCCCTTGCTTTTCCAATTAATAGGTTACGGGTCAGGAGGTTTGGCGAAGAGTTTGATTCTACACGCCAAAAGTCGAACTAGGCCTGTCCCGCTGTAGTTGAATTATAAATTTTGGTATAGATGAGCAAATTTGTCTACTAAGATTATCTATTTCGTGTTTAGTTCGGACATATGCAAAAGAAGTGGGCTCTATGTGCACAGCATATATTTATTGTCAAGAAGCTGTTGTTTTGCATTAGCGGCCCTTTACAATTTCTGGTTTGCGTGCATGCAGACAGTCGGCTTGTCGTGAATTTTGATTGGTTATAGCGCACTTGTATGTTTTGTTGCCGAACATCCTCATATCTTTCTAAATGTATTTATTGTATTTTAGTGATTCTGAATCATGCAGATCGCATGTCCATTCGTAAAGGTTGAAGATGGTAGTGGCTGTTTCTGTAGTTGTGAGATAAGAAATTCAGCTTATTTCTGGAACTTACTTCGGCACTTCCCATCCAAACCCCAGAATATGGTTGATTTCGGAAGTAACCTTAGTAGCTCAGCCGCGCTTTTATTGCGATTGTTCATGTGAAGACTATGAAGTATCCACAAGGCCCCTAGCACCGGCTTAAGCGGAATTAGATACGCTAGCTCGGGAGCTGTGATGACAGATCAGCTCAAACAGATAACTCATCTGATGTTAGTGGATGAGCATCGTGGACGTCTGATGGAGTAAACGCTTCAACATGGGGTAAACCTGGTAAAACTCTTTAAAAACCTGTATAAACATTAAAATTTATGTAACAAAGCGATTTCCCTAAAATAAGCTACCTCACCCGACTAAAAATATCTTCTAAAGTAGATGCTCGATAAAAAGAATCTCTTACAATCTTAAAATCTACACAGTCGATCAAAATATGTTTTACTATGAGATTCCCATGACCTGGAATACACATCGGCGCTGGTTCATTTTTAAATAATGTTCGTGAGTCAGTTGTGAATGGTCGATTCTACAACACCTGATTATAGCGTGATCGAAAAGTTTCTGACTGCTAAGAAGAGCATAGCTCATAGTTGTTTGAAGTTATGAAGCTTGTTGTCAACTTCAGCATCCAATAAAGATTGAAATAGCTCTCTCATAGGCACAGATACAAGATCTGAAATCGCTATACCGAACTCCATGGTGGTTCACCTTGTCATCCAGTGCTGCATGGCCTTGGCACCATTATTTCCTGCGATGCCAACATGACTAGGTAGCCAACAAAAAATATATCAAACTGCTGTTCAATTCTACGGCCATATAACTTTAGAATATTGCGGATGGAGGAATGAGTTGTAGATCTAGACTTGATCGCTTGGAGGCATGACAGAGAGTCTGAGATTATGATATACTCTGCTGGAGTTAGAACATTGAATCAAGATTCTTAACTATTTCATTATCTTTGGGTTAAGTGACTTTGATTTACGACATTTTGACCTCTACTTGGTATTCCACACATTTTCTCCCCCTAATGTATCTACTCAAGAAACAAATTTTGTCATGTCCTGTTTTTAGGGGTCACAGTGTACACATTAAAATGTGATTATTAACGATTACCTGCTCTTGGAGGTCACACTAATCTTGACCTTTGACTTCGATTTTCCTACGCGACACAGTGTTTCTTCCTAGTGTGTCCATTCGCAAATCCTTGCAACTGTAGAACAAAAACTTTCACTAGTATAGCTCGGACATGAACGAACGGAAAGATGAACAGACGGACGGACGGAAATCGTGATCACATTTTTGGTGGGCAAACTAAAAGTTGTATTTCTTGCAGTATACGGCTAGTGAAAGCTTCTTGTGGCAGTGAAGAAAACGAACATTTATACATATGCAACAATCCACTGAATCGGAACAACTAGCCCGGTGTCAGCCCGATGATTGGCTTATAACGTATCGTTAATTGTCGAATATGAATTAGCCCTACCTTGCGTGTGCAGTGATGAGGACCTGGTAGGCTTAATGTCCACCTACCTTGTATACACAACCGGGAATGAGTCTATTGGTCATGATCATGTTGATTCTATGCAATTGTTTGCCAGTGGGTTGTTCCTCCGCAAACTGAAGAAACCGGCAGAGATAATGAGAATTAAGTGTTGCCAAACATAAGAACTATAGATGAGAGAGCATTTTGTATGTAGATGATCGGGCGTTTGCTATGTAGTTGAGAGTGCATTTATGGTGTAGATGATCGGGAGTTTACTATGTAGATGAGAGTGCATTTATGGTGTAGAAGATCGGGCATTTACTATGTAGATGATAAGGCGTTTACTATGCAGATGAGGATAGTGGAACCAAATTTCAAGAATCTACCCAGAAAAGAACACACGAATGGATTAATCTAATTGTGAACATTCAAAGCTGAGATCAGTCACTGCAATCACCATTGTATGGAACCCGTCTTGAAAAGAAACAAAAGGAAACAGTCGGCTTTATCAATTATACAATTTAGGACAAAATTGTCGGTTCTTCTTTAATCCATGTCCCTCTAGAATCATTTAAATAACATGGAGAAATGACCTTGGTATCTTGTCAGATGCCACGCAAGGCTCCAACCGCCATTGGATGTTTTTGCTCATTACAACACTATAGAGCACCTGGTCTTTCTATATGAATTTACGCCATGGTTTCTTTGTCTGCCACGAGAAGTCAATGGGATGTGCTTACCTTGAGGTGTATAATTGAAGCCGGTGAGGTTAATATGTTACTTATTCACTTCACCAAGGTAACGTAGAAATCCGATTCTCACGTCTGAAGACTGTTTCCAACCAAATCATCTTTCTTCGTAAGACGTACACCTGATTCAAGAGAAAACATATATTTAATATATACAAATACGATAACATCGCTAAGTTATGAATCGTGTGACTTGTACACCATTATGGTACTATAAAACTTGTGCAATGTTTATATACACAGGACACACTGAAGACGCCTTAACCATGGGACGACTAATTTGAATATTGTTCGATTGTTTCAAAGAACGAACTATGTCCGTTGAAGTGTGAAAAGAGAGATAAAAATGATACAACAGAAAATAGACCTTTATTTTGATATCGAAATTTCAGCGCAACTTTCAGGGAATACAAGCTGAACTCCATCAAAACCGTGATGGACATTACCTGGACGAGAGCTAGGTGTCTTATTTCGCTTACACTAATATTTACTAATTTATCATGCAGTTTTTTCGGAGAAATTGCATAAATAAAAAATTCGAAAAATCGACCAAAAAGTGCCGTTTTTGAAAATGACGTCACTGAGACGTCATCGAAGCGACCATCTTGAATTTTTTTTACGTTTCCTGGTAGAGGGTTACTCAAGGGTATGGTGTGGTAAGTTTCAGTCCCCTAGCTCAAGGGATAAGAAAATAATTACGGGGGCCATTTCGCCTCTCCCCCCCCCCCACACAGGCCTGGATACGTCCCAAAAAGCCCAGGCCAGATAGGGTTAAATATTATCTAACTTTTTCTTATACCGGTATTCTAACTGTTTGAAGACAATCACAAAGTCTATCAAAATTTATCAAATTGGATGGATGTTGCTGTGCAAAATTCTCGGCTAGAAGACTGTTAAAGGAAATCCCTATCTCTTAACCAGGGAAAGGGGGATAACCTACTAGGGGAAACGGGCACAAATATACCTTAAATATCCACTGTTCTAGCACTAATATGATTGTGCATATATACTGAACTCGCATATCAAGTTTGTTTGTAATACCTTGCCACATGTTCTGATGAAGGTATAGTACTACGTCAGGAATATTATCTTATAGTTCCAAATTAACTGTTATGGAAGAGCGAAAAAAGATGGTAGCACATCTTGTGCAAACTGGTCTAATGTTACTGCCTTTATATACGAGGAGGGACAAGGAAGTTCACCATAGACGACGGCTGGATACTGAATGGCGGTTCTGACGCTTGTAGTTCACCAACCTCCAGACTAACATATGATGGTTTGTTGAAAATCCAGAAAAGTGTTTTCCCTGTTGAAGCGAAACATTTCACAAAATAATGTGAGTTCTTAGTCATTGATGTGCACTTTGGCATACCAATGTTTGGCAATCAGCGAACTGACGAAACCAAATGACTAACCCACCATGCAGAGATAATGGAATATTGGAGTAATCGGAAGAAAATATAATTATAGTTTCTGAAAAAATCCATTCTGAAACCAAGAAAGAAGAAAGTGTATAGATGAGCATGTTGATATACTAGGTACGCCATCGGCTTCTTTTAATATTGTACTTCTCTTCTCGAGAATACAATCTCAGAAAGGCTCATTGCTCCATTTACACATTGGTTGTATATTTGCTGGAGCTATAAACAGGATAGTTCTATTTACAGCCAGTGGGTGATGGTGAAACCACCACGGCAAGCATACAATATCAAACGCCATTGGTACGGGTGTTTGTATATTAGCAGTGGTGCCAACTTTTGCGACACTGCATGTGGTTTATATTTGTAAACCGCTTCTATATGTGGCTGCTCAGCCGCCGATAATCATCAGCAAAACTGGGAAAATAAGTGGAACCTGTGAGAGATAATTCACCGCTGATTCTCTAAGGAATCAATTCAATTATCTCTATCGGTGTCTTCTTGTTTCTTAATGCGTTATTTAGAGAAGAATGTTAATAAATTGTATTAATCGCCAGTTTAGTTTTGAATAATTGGCGCTACTATGACCGATATTTAGTACAGATATTAACCTTTTAATGCACTGATCTATATCGCGTGTGATATTAACTTCATTTCTATTGAACTAGCCATGTCCTTGTTCAACCCTCTCGTTAACCCTGGCTGCGTAGACCACAGAAGGTGAAGTGTGAAAGACATACTGATTAAGGACATTGGAAGATTTTAATCACCGAACTACACACCATGCCAAGAAATATTGTAATGTGTTTTAGATATAGATTATTTTCTTGTTTGATCCTTAGCTCTGTGAACACACGTTAACAAGGTTGCTAATCTGAAACGAAGAAATATATGCGAGGGGGGGGGGGAGGGGGAGGGAGGTAAGAAAAGTAAGAATAGGTGGGATAGGCTTCCTTTTGATTGTAATTGGTTAGCAACTGGTTAAATATCCATTGTTCTTGCACTAATATACGATTGTGTATATATACTGAACTCGCATATAAACTTTTGTTTGTAGTGCCTTGCCACATGCTCTGACGAAGGTACTACGCCAGGAATATTATCGTATAGTTCTAAAGGGACGAAAAATAAACTGTTATGGACTAGCGGAAGTTCCTCATAGACGACGGCTTGCCACTGAATGTCAGATCTAGCGTTTGTAGTTTACCAACCTCCAGGCTAACCCTATCTGGGCTGGGCGATTTGGAGTGTACCGTAGCCTGGGGGCGGAAAGTGCCCCCTATATGTTTTCGCTATCCCCAAGGCTAGAGAGCTGAAACTTACCACACTATATCTTTTAATCAAGCTCTACTAGAAAATGTAAAAAAATCTAAGATGGCGTCCATCCTGAGGTTACAACGTCATTTTCAAAAACGATATTTTTTTTAACGATTTTTCGGTCACATTTTTCGATTTTTTTACTTGTGTGTTGCCTTCGCATAAGCTGACTGATAAATTAGAAAAGTATAATTATCTGATATGAAATAAAATACTTTTTACCCACTTTTCCATGCAGAAAAGTAGAATTTTGAAGAAATATGATGAAAATGTCACTTTTCTGGTATCCCACACGGCCGCCATTTTAAATGTACTAATGATCCTCTGTTCGGGGGTCATGCAAATAGGCTCAAAATGGCCACAATGTGATAAGCTAAAAAGTTACGGAGTGTCAGCTCTCAAGTTTTTGTCGTTCCGGAGATAGGAGCAAAAACTAGCGGAAAGTGCCTCCCAGGCCAGATAGGTTAACATATGAAGGTTTGTTGAAAATTACAAAATTGTTGCTTTCCGCATACTAAAACGTCAGAACATAGTCTCGTTGAAGCGAGGAAACCTATTTCACAACATAATGTGAGTAAGGTTATATATTATTGATGTGCACTTTGGCATACCAATGTTCGGCATTCCGCGAACTGACGAAACCAAATGACTAATCCACCATGCAAACATAATGGTAAAAGCTTTATCAAGTAGATGAATTATAGATGAGATAGCATTTACTATGTAAATTGGACAAGTTAATGGAAATTCTGGTATCCTATGACCCAGAACTTAATTGGTCAAGAAATGGTCCGATTATAAATCGCCGAAACTAAGATCAGCCGAATTAGTCGTCCTTATAGGCTTGCGCAATTGAAGTTCATTGGTTAATTTAGTGTACAGTACTGTACATTTGAACGCCAGTAGTAGTATAAGAGCATTTCAAGCCCTGTTTTCCAGGGAGGTAACTCTTGGTTCCCCTGCTTCCGCCAGGGGGCGCCACCAGTCCCGTATGACGTCACTTCCGGTCTGGGTGAATGGGGCGTGACCTGTGATCATGATAGGATATGTACTGACCTGTCTGTGGGGTTTTCCCACAATGTCGTTCACCTCCGTGACTTTTCGGTGACGTCCGTGTCTTTTCGGTGAAGTCCGCCATCTTCAGAACATGATAGGCCATGTACTGACCTGTCTGTGGGGTTTTTCACAATGTCGTTCACCTCCGTGTCTCTTCGGTGACCTCCGTGTCTCTTCGGGCACCTCCGTGTCTCTTCGGTCATCTCCGTGTCTTTTCGATTACCCCTACAATAGGGGTCTGTATTATACAATATACAGGCCTGTATGGGGTATGGGGATGGTCATTTTTGAACATGATAGGACATCTACTGACCTGTCTGTGGGGGTTTTCCCGCCAGAATTTCGCTGACGTCTGCTTGGGCTGGGGGTTGTCACGTGCCGAACACCTGGCTCCCCGAATTGCAACATTGTTGCACGTTCGCTACAATGTTGCGGCATCGTCAACACCTGGTCTGGTGCATATGTGTCTGCCTGAGTGAGTTCACGTGCCGAACAACTGGCTCCCCGAATTGCAACAATGTTGCACGTTCGCTACAATGTTGCGGCCACCGTGAACACCTGGTCTGGCGTCTGCGTGAGTGAGCTTACGTGCCGAACACCTGGCTCCCCGAGATCAAGGCATGTCCAGACTTGTTCTGGGTTGTACAGTTCTGCCATGCAGAGAACGGGTACTAGGAATGCATATTAAATCTATAGACAAAGTGTATGGAAATTTTGGGGTCTAGGTGGGCCACTAGTGGGTCGATGGAGTCGTATGAGGTATCAATGTGAAGCATTCGTGAAGGCGCATCCGACGGGCTGGGTGTGGGGTTGAAATATCGTCATTCTGCGCATGCGCGGTAGACAAAGAGTATGGGAATAGCCGTTTTGGGGTCTAGGTGGGCCACTAATGGACCGATGGGGTCGAGTGAGGTATAAATGTGAAGCCTATGTGAGGGGGCATCCCACTGGGTGGATGTGGGGCCGGAATATCGTCATTCTGCGCATGCGCAATAGACAAAGTGTATGAAAATAGACGTTTTGGGATCTAGGTGAGCCACTAATGAGCCGATGGAGTTGAGTGAGGTATCAATGTGAAGCCTATGTGAGGGGGCATCCGATTGGACTAGTGTCTCGGCCGTTGTCAACATTCTGCGCATGCGCAGACAGGGAATTCTGGGAAACGGGTGTGGAAATAGACGTTTTAGGGTTTAGGTGAGCCCCTAATGATCCTATGGTGTCGTATGAGGTCTGATTTTGAAGCTGTCGTGAGGGAGCATCCGCCTGGGCTAGTGTGTCGTTCATTGTCAATAGTCTGCGCATGCGCAGTCTGGCCGTAGTATAGAAATAGACGTGTTGGGGGCCGATTGGATCGAGTGAGGTATCAATGTAAAGCATACGTGAGGGAGTATCCAACGGGCTGGGTGTGACGTGGAACTGACGTCATTCTGCGCATGCGCAGTAGAGGAAGTGTATGGAAATAGACGTTCTGGGCCTAGGCGAGCCACTAATGGGCCGATGGAGTCGAGTGAGGTATCCATGTGAAGCATATGTGAGGGAGCAACCGCCTGGAGTAGTGTCTCGGCCGTTGTCCACATTCTGCGCATGCGCAGACAGGGAATTGTGGGAAACGGGTGTGGAAATAGACGTTTTTGCGGTCTAGGTGGGCCACTAATGGTCCGATGGAGTCGAGTGAGGTATCGAAGTGAAGCATTCGTGAAGGGGCATCCAGGCATGGATGGATGCATGTAAAATTAGGAGTATGACGTCACTTCCGGTTTGGGTGAAAGGGGCGTGACCTTGGAACATGATAGGACATGTACTGACCTGTCTGTGGGGGTTTTCCCGCCAGAATTTCGCTGACGTCTGCGCCTGCATCCGGGTATGCATGAGGGTCTGTGTGAATGGGGTGTGACCTGGGAACATGATAGGATTGCATGTACTGACCTGTCTGTGGGGTTTTTCGCGGCCCGGCCCGGCCCGCCCCAGCCGCAGCGCTCGCGCGCGCGTGTTATCCGGAAGTGCGCGGCATCACCGGCAGTGCGCGGATGAATGTCGGGTCAAAAGGTCAAAGGTCACATCCAGGGTAAAAGGTCCAAGGTCTCCCTTTCGGCAAGGTTCGGCAACAATGTTGCGGCATCGATATACAGAGCTTGAACCCAAAAAGGGGATTGTATATTAACCTGGGAAGGATGGGCAGTTCCATTTGCACCAATCAGCGGTCGAGAAAATGAGCCAATGAGTGGTCGATAAAAGAACCAATGGACGGGTACTAGAATTTCGCTCACGTCTGCGCCTACATCCGGGTACTAGGATGCTTTCGCCTACGTCCGCGCCTACATCCGGGTTCTTGTGCACCCGGGTAATGTTTTCTGGACATGGAGAGGTTACCTTTGGCTCCATTCTAGGCCACTGATTGGCTAATACGGTGTTCAAATTCAGTTTGATGCATTATGCTCATATAGAAAACACAAAAGACAGGGCTTTTTGGTGAGATCTCATTTTGTTTTTTATTCAGTAACAACAACAACGTGAGAACAACCACGTGACAACTGAAGCCCAGAACAGGGGGCTTGTACATTGAAAGAACTGAAGCCCAGAACAGGGGGCTTGTAAACTTAAGCCCAGAACAGGGGGCTTGTACATTGAAAGAACTTAAGCCCAGAACGGGGCTTGTACATTGAAATGATGGACGGCCCAGTCATATACGAGTACATCGCGGTCCTCGGCCTTGGGGTACTCGTCAAACATCTGTACGATGGTAGATAAGGTTCTGCCCCGGCATCGATGGTACAGGTAAAACAAGCAATATTGTCCGCATACGCTACTGGTCAGGCTTTGCAACGTTTGACTGTTCCAACACCACGTCTCTGTGCCTTGATCCATGAAGTCTGTTAAATCGGGATGGAGGGGTGGCAGGCCGTACGGGTCAAAGTATTCGCCCTGCGCTTCTGTCAAATACACGGCCACCCAATGTTCACCGGGCCGATCCATCGGGTCCGTGTTGAGAACGTAAGCAGCAGGATACATACGGTCTAATGGGAACACCCCTTGAAAGACCATACGTGTCCCTGGGTCATTCTCCAGCACGGTGGTTATCTGGTCTGTATCCATGTTAGGTGGCAAAGTCACACAGGACGTTGCGCGCCTTGTCCACTTGAATGATGTTGTCAAACTCGGCGTAAATTGCCTTGCTTGGCCAGGGCCAGCTGATGGTCGTTCTCTAAGGTGGGGGTCAGATCGAAACAGAACAACGTGTATCCGTTCGCGTAGTTCTCCCGACTGATCATATTTCCTTCGTCCTGGTTGATTTGACCGGTGGCTGTAAACAGGCTCTGATAGGCTCGAATGAAATTCCTGCGCTCAAAGTTCGGTGTTAAGGCCGTGGCTGGGACCTGTTGTCCGTCCACATGCAGGGCCACAAAATTGATGCCGAAATGTTTAAAGTCAAACGGATTCTCTGGGTAGGCTCCGCTGAAACTGGTATTTTCCACACAGGCCAGGATCAATCGCTTGGGTAGTTCCCCCAGGAACAGGTTTTCTTTGTTGGCGCTCATATTTCCAGCAGACACAGAGAACACTTTGGTTTGTACACGTCGGATAGGGTACTGGGCTGGTTTTGTTTCCAAGGCTTTCATGTGTCCCAATTGAACGGCTGGATTCGGTTTCACTTTTCGGACATACAGGACTGCGTCTTGGATGACATTCTTATAGTCAGCTGCATGCCCATCCACGTTAGTGGCCATCAAGGCGAAGGTCGGAGGCGCCCGTATCAGTCGGATTTTGATGGGGATCTTGTTCAAGAGGTACCGGTCTTGCATGAAAATGTCTGCGTGCAGTCGACCCATGAGATCCACCGATGCACCATTCGCGGTGAAAGCCTTCCGTTTGTTATATCCTTCATTGTCCACCGTGTCCATGTGCTCAGCTGTGCCCTGGTAGAATAAAGCGGCTGTCAGCTGAGATTTTTTAGCCTCTCGTCCATGCGACAAGAGCGTCTCGATGTAGGCTCGATAGGGGTACGTGTTGGTCGAGTCACTGATGAGTTTGTCGCTGAGAAATATATCCACCTGTTGAAACATCGAGTGCAGCCAGAGATTCGTCGGGCCCACCGTTGCAGCTTGGATGATTCTGGAGCCATCCCCATTGACGATCTTGGCTTTCACATACAAGTATGTATGGGCTAAATCCACACAGACCGTATCCGCATTACTGATGGTGAACTCGATGGGCACTGTTTCGTTGATGCTGGAGAGCGGGAGATGCTCCACCCATAATCCTTGTTCGGCACTGGTCTGTGTGGGCGGGACGGTCCACAAATCAAATTCACTGTTGGTGGAGGGGCAGGACTCTGCGTGGATCAAGGACATGTTCAAAAAAAAGATATCCTGGGTCTTCGATGTGCGTCGTCGCTGGGTCGGTCGTCGACTGATGCGCGGTCTCGGTGGTGCAGGTCTTTTATTCCCTACGGTGCGTTGTGCTTTGGCGACCAAGACGCCTCCCGCTTCTTTGGCCCGCCGTTTCAAGGCTTCTTTGGGTGCCGTACCCCCCGAGACATCACCGGCCACTTGCAGTCCACAGCGTACCGCTTGTTTGCCGATCGCTTTCATCCCACGCGTCACCAAAGGCAGGAACGTTTTGACGATGCTCCCGAGTATGTTCCCCAGCTCATGTCCACGTTGCATGCGTGCACCACTAAAGACGGGAAGGCCACCCCCGGCCTGTTGGGCATAATAGTCCATATAGCTGCGTGCATCGCACTCATAATGGACCTTCATTATACAAAATGGAGAGCACGTGCTTGTCGAAAATGAAGTGTCAGCACCACTTCTCCTCGTTCGAATGCCACCGGTCGTCCCGTGTCATCTCTTATATCCACCGTGATAGTGTTGATGTCGGTTTGTCGTACGGGTAGGTAGAGCATGTGAGTGAAACTGTGGGTGACTTGATCTCCATACGTCTTTTTAATAGGCACTACCCGTAACAGAGGTGTGTTGATATCGCCCACGATGTGGTTGTCGACTACGTCCGAGTAGACGTAGAGTCCGTACATACCCGACTTCATATCCATCGGGGTCTGGCCATGGTCCTCGGATGGACCCGTGTAGGTCGCGTGAGCGAGACCCAGCATTTGCTGTAGGATAGGGCTCAGTACGACACTCACGTTGGCGGTGAGGAGGGTCTGTGCCTTGCCGTTGTGTGCGTTGTAATCGAAGTCCACGTGATTCTTGAAGAGAAAGGATTTGATGAAACATTCGTGACCTCCCGTAGAGCCTTATAATGCAACAGTCTTGTCAGCCCCTGCATGAACTCCTTGGGGGTATCGTATTGGCCTTCGGGGAGGGAGAGTCGGGTGTTTTTGCCTTCGTAGGTCACCTCGTACCACACTTCATTGCCACATTCCCATCGCCCAGGTAAATGCAACGGTTGCGGTAACTGGGTGACGTACTTGGCCAAGGTGTTGTCAGGAAACACATCAAGCGAACTGTTACTGGGTAGGGTGAGGTAAAACATCGCGACTGAGCTGTCCTGCTGCTGCTGTTGGTATTAATAGGTGTTCCAGGCCTTGGGCGGTTGTGTCCGGCGTCGTGTTCGTCGCGGTGACTTGCTACGTGTCACGGCTCTGGAGATGTGGGGTGTCCTGATCAAGGATGGTTTTTAAAGGTCTGAAAAGAAGGTGCCCGTTGTGATGGTGGTGTTTTGGGGGGTGACTCCGGTTCCCATTCGGCTTCCCAAGAAGGTAGTGGGTCACTCGGCGATTGCTGGGTCCGCTGCATAAAGGCCCAGCGGTGGGGGTTCCCCACCAATTCCTGTGGTACATGCATGTATTTCAAGCCTTGGGCGAAGACCTCCCATCCTCGAGAATCCGTGTGCGACCTGCGTTGACGCATCAGGTCATTCACTAAATCCGTCATGTGGGTCCCGGGGACCACCTGATTCTGTACCACGAGTTCCCCTTTATCATTCCAAGTCATGTTAGGATTGTGTTTCATCCGTTGTAATACCAGGCCAGCTTGTTTCTTGAACGATGCAGGTACACTCTTCAGCACTTCGTCTTCGACCCACTGTGGGGCTGTGGGTGGTACCCCTGGTAATGGCAGCTGCTAGAGCGGTGCTGAGGTAGACAGTGTGTCACGTGGTGGTGGTGGTGGTGGTGGTGGTGGTGGTGCTGGGGTAGAGAGGGTTTTGTATTGGTCCATGAACGTCATGTACCGTTGAAGCGTCTCATTGTACTGTTGTACTTTCTCACTGTCGCTTAACCCCGGTCTCTGTAAGATCTGTTGCATCTCTCCATCGAGGGTGTTTATGGTCTTCACCGTAGGTGGGACAGGGTAGGGCGATTGGAGGTTTTGAAGGAACCGTGGCTCGACGAGGACCATTTTTTTCGTGTGGTTCATTGTCGGCCGAAGAGTCCACCCAATACTGGACCCAACACGGAAGCGGCTAACGGTGCTAAGATGGCCCCGAGAAAGCCGCCTTTCTGTAACATCCTTTTCTTTTGTGTTTGAGGGACCCGCTTCTGGACTAGGGTTCGGAGACCTGTCTTATGCTTGGCCAACTTGGTCTTCTGAGCCGGAGTCAGTGGTACGTTGCCTTTAACAGGTTGTACACGATCTCGCACAGACGCTGTGTTCAGAGGCAGCTGCTGTTTGTCCATAGCACTGTGGTCGGACGTGGAATGAAGGATGACGGCAGTGATGTCTGGCTTTATAGTCGTTTCACCTGGTTGGCAGCGACCCAGGAATTGAAGGAACTGGGCCAGCCTTGCCATTTGACGAAATGAAACAATTTGCCACGTCGACGTTCCGTTTTCAAAATCTGCTCCACCGTGTAGTAGTCTTGCTGTGTTTTTACGACAGGCTGTAATTCCGTCTCGTAAAACGTCCCTAGCAACGGTTCCCCTTGAAGATCTTCCAGTTCATAGACTCGTTGCTGTCGGGATAGGCGCCGTTTAATCAGGAAGTGCTCATCGCTCCAGTTGGGCAAGTAACTTGATCTCGGGGAGCCAGGTGTTCGGCACGTGAGCTCACTCACGCAGACGCCAGACCAGGTGTTCACGGTCGCCGCAACATTGTAGCGAACGTGCAACATTGTTGAAATCCGGGGAGCCAGATGTTCGGCACGTGAACTCACTCACGCAGACGCCAGACCAGGTGTTCACCGCAACATTGTAGCGAACGCGCAACAATGTTGCAATTCGGAGAGCCAGGTGTTCGGCACGTGACAACCCCAAGCAGACGACAGCGAAATTCTGGCGGGAAAACCCCCAGACAGGTCAGTACATGGCCTATCATGTTCTGAAGATGGCGGACCTCACCGAAAAGACACGGACGTACCCGAAAAGACACGGACCTGACCGAAAAGACACGGAGGTGACCGAAGAGACACGGAGGTGACCGAAGACACACGGAGGTGAACGACATTGTGGAAAAACCCCACAGACAGGTCAGTACATATCCTATCATGTTCACAGGTCACGCCCCATTCACCCAGACCGGAAGTGACGTCATACCTACAAGAGCGCCCCCTGGCGCCACAGAGGTGAAAGGCGATGTGGCGCCCCCTATACTTTAACCTGGAAAAAAGGGAACCAAGAGTTACCTCCCTGAAAAATGAGGTAATATATCCTCTTTCTATACTACTCATGGAGATGTTCGGGTAACCACCAGGGAAATGTATTTGTCGTCGGCATAGCGGTGAGGGAAGAAAGACGCTATGAATCTTAGTCACTCCAGCGAGGGTTTTAGATAATTTTATTACGAATCACCCACCTCTGAAACTGCCGTACATCTAATCTCTATCCCCTCCTGCGCACTATTTTAAAATCTTGCGCACTATTGTGAAATAGTGACGCATATATCGCCGTCTGAATTTTCCAGTCGAAAACTTCAACTCTCTACGCGCCATGTTGGTGACCTCACGGTATAGGCCCTATGTGTGCTGGCCGTTTGCAACTGAACATGGCGCGTATAAAGTGGAAGTTGTGGACTGTAAAATTCAGACGGCGATATATTCGTTACTATTTCACAATAGTGCGCAAAATTTTAAAATAGTGCGCAGGAGGGGATAGAGATTAGATGTACGGCAGTTTCAGAGATGGGTGATTCGTAATAAAATTATCTAAAACCCTCGCTGGAGGTGGCTGGGGCCGACCTATAGCCCTCATACTCTTGCCGGCATCATTGAAAACTGTTGACCGCTTCTCTCTTGCAGGAAACAAGCCTATGTTTATGTATACTATGATTGTCTTTTTGAATTTGGTGCTAATACTGTTATATGGAAAATGGAATAGGTCTTTGGATTATGGACGCGGATATTCTCTAATGGACGACGGCTGGATTGTAAATGACGGACTAGACGCTTGTAATATACTATTTAGCTAACGACCATGGTGACATTGTAATTAGTGACAGCGCATGATCAGTCCTGTTAACTGGTGTGGTGGAAACGATCAGGCGATCCAGAGACACAATATGTACCGGGTATTTATGTATTTATATGTATTCTCTATAATGAATATCAAGGTATGGCAATGTGGGTGTCTGAACTCACATATACGTTACGTATCGTAAATTACAGTTTTTTCACGACCTCAGCTGGTTTTCACATCCTGTGCTGAATTAGATATTTAGGTCGAATTGAAAGAGTGTTTTGATCAAATAGGTGAATACCGCCGTGTTCTCTTGTTATAAATAACCGTCCCCAAGTTTACGAACGAGGAAGAGCTTTTCAGTCTTGATGACCTCTCTGATAGAAATGGAAGTTTGGAGTTCACATTTTTATTGAACATATCGGGCGTCTCCTAACAACAACAACAATGTGTCTAGACTTCTTAAAACCGTTTATATCTCTGTCTTTCGCCATCCTCATGGATTCGGTTACCTATCGTATGGTATGTACCCGGACATGTTTAGTGCCTATTCCTGGTACGGAGTATTTATAGCTGGTACGGAGTAAATATAGCTAATATTTTTTGTAACGGAAAGCCGCCATAGATACATAACTAGTAAGTGTATAATATAGCGATCAAGCAAAATTGAATTGTCAACTCCAGATCGCTGATGTGTCCAGTGACGAGCTCCACCCCCTCTCCCCACACTTGTTATGATTATTTAATTCCCTTTATATCTATGTTTTCTCTTCACGCCGTGCATCATAATTGTTCGCCCACGTTTAGTCCCGGAGTGTATTGTATTGTTTAATGTAGTTCAATGTGGGAGACGCAGTTATAAGCCCACGTTTAGTCCCGGAGTGTATATTGTATCGTTTAATGTAGTTCAGTTTACTTCAAACCGTATGCAAGCAAATCCTTTGAAATTTCAATTTATTGCATTAGACATAAAAGAAAACCCAAATCTACACCTTGATGGTCTCGACGGGGATCTCCCGGGTGAAGATCATGTCAAACTTCTTGGTGTAAACATTGAAAAGTCTTTGAATTTTAAGCAACATATCTCTTTTATGTGTAAGAAAGCCGGCAGGCAATTAAATGCATTGAAAAGGCTTTTCACTATTTTAAATACAAAAGTAAAAATGGCAATTTTTAGATCATTCATCCATTCCCATTTCACATATTGTAGCCTGGTTTGGTTTAACTGTAGTAAGACAGATTCCAAGAAGATGGAGAAAATTCAAGAACGTGGACTACGCCTTGTATACAATGACTACATATCAACATATGCTGAATTGTTGGTTAAATCTAACTTACCATCGTTAGTTATTTTGCGTCAGCAGCTTTTGGTGACGGAAGTTTATAAAGCCATAAATGGGATTAGCCCTAAATACATCCAGGAACTGTTTAGTGTGAAAGACACAAAATACAACCTGAGAAGAAACAAGCAGTTAGACATTCCACTTTGCAAAACAACCAAACAGGGCCTAATGTCCATCCGGTATCAGGGAGCAAAAATCTGGAATGCTATACCGCAGCATATTCAATGTGCGGAAAGCCTCCCAATATTCAAAAAGCTTGTGCTGAGTTGGCAAGGACTGGAGTGAATATTCCTACGAAGTAGGCTACAGATCGCAAATTGTCCGGTAATGAGTCAGTCCATCCGAATCCTTTCGTCGGCAAAATAAGGAGAACCGTTGACATTAGAACCTTGATTTTTGGCATGAACGTGCATTAGGGCATTGTTACCAGCAAGTTCTGATCTGAAATAATTCTGATTAAAATTAGATTTATAATTAACACTTCAGTATATTGTTATAGATATATGTGAACTGTAGCCTTTAACGTGTATCCTATTTCACATTGGCCACATCAGGCTTGAGCCTTCAAATGCAGGTCAAATTACCCACAGCTAAAAATACCCTGTCCCACTGTATGCCACATGGCCCTATTACTGAGGTTAATCTTAACTACTGCATATACCCTCACACAATCAGCGCTGTTTCCATAACTTAAATTGTTAAACCATATCATTGAAATAATATAGCAGAAAACATTGATGTGAGTTATGATATGTACACTATGACCAAAGACATGTTCATAATGTGCTAATCGGATAGTTAGGACAATCATTACTTTGCATCAGAGAGTGTGTGACTTGGATTCAAGGGTTAAGACTTTGGAGGGAAATACAATTTTGACAGCAGAAATATGACCCCGCCATTTGCTGATTAGAGCGATAAAACAGGGTAGGCTAAATGGACCCTTTTCAATGCAGTATTTCTTGGCATGGATGTGAAAATATGAGGACATACTTTGGTTTTTTTTGTACCTCTTGAATATTGACTATATATCACACTTGGATATAATTTGAACAAAAAATTACATGTGTAAACAAAATATGTCTAAATTTCTCTTGTCATTTCAAATCTTGATCCATTTTGATTCCTTGATTAGGGGATACCGATTCACTGCCACGGAGTGTGCTGGTGTGTCACAGCAATGCAATTCCGATTCACACAACGAAGCTGAGGTGAGTAGTAATGTATGTTACAGTACAGGGTAATTTTGAGGTGCAATTGAGGTATAATTGAGGTGCAGCTGTCATTACAGTGTGGTGACGTAGCGGAAGTGAAAAGGGTGATGACGTAGGGATTTAGTGTATGAATGGTGATCATGGTATCGATTAACAATGGTTGATGAGTGAGGATAATGAGTGTGTGGCTTAATAATATATGATTGTATATGAATATTTGTATAATAATATAATAATAATATATGATTGCGTATGAATATAGGAAGCGTAATAGTTGATATATAATAATTTTTAGTATGTTCAAATTCATGCGTGGCCATGTATTGCGGTTTTATTTTTCCCACGGGTATGGGAGGTATCTTTGATAATATGTCCAACGGTGTCTTCGTCACTGAAGCTAAATTAGGGGTTCATTTAGTGGTGGAATGTGAAGGGTTAGACACTCGATGGGATTTAACTGATTCACTCGCATCTGGAGTGTGTATAACAATGGGATTTGTGTACCAGCTGATGTCGAGTGTGCACTTGAGAATGATCCTTAGAGAGGTTTAAATCTGTGTATTGATGTTCGGAGATGAATTAAAGGGGTTTAACATGTGTGAGTGTGAAGGTTCAAGTAAGAATGATACTATCCAATAGATGGGATTTATGGTAATCGACTGGTCGAGAGGTGTCATGTCACCAGATGTACAGTTAATTTGTTTTCAGTGGGGTTATTCTATCAAATTATTTAATTAGATTAAATCGTGTACAACCGAGTAGACTATATAACTGGCAATTGACAAAATTTATATTATAACACGAGATAATATTTTCTCAACTTCAATAACAGTGGATGAGTGAGTGAATAAGATTTAACACCGCTTTCAACATTAACAGACAGATTTTCAGCATGGAGGACCAACATCGAGAAATCATTAGGTGTAACCACATAACTTTACTCGATGGAATACAGAGTGTAGAAGGTGTGTGTCTTCTGCTTCATAAGAGACAGATACTTACCAAAACTATGTACGAAGATGTTATTGCTGAGAAAACCAGAAGAGACCGCGCCCGCGATCTACTATTTCGATTTCCTAGAAGCGGTCCGAATGCATTCCGAGCCTTCATAGATGCGCTGTGGGGAAGCGGAAATGAAACGTTAGCATCATTATTATACCCATCAACAGTTTCGACTGAGTTTATCGAAATGAAAAATCTATTAACACTAGCCTATGCTAAAGCTATTACGGGGATGATACGAAAACTCGTACAAGCCAGTTGTTGGGGATGTGTCCTTGACGTGCCGAGTAAACACAAATGTGCTGACATGACGATTACTGAACGAATAACTGACTATTTCACAGATGCTTTGTCTAAGTTGAACGATTGCATAGTACTGGATGAATGGGTGGATATGGTAGAGACTACTCTCAAAGTAAAGCCCTGTGAACTTTTAGGGTCCAACTATCAGGAGTGGCTAGATCAACAGAAAAAATCCCATTCATGGATATACAATTTGAAGCGAAAAGTAAATCAGTTCATGAAACTAGAACCAAGACTGTGTAACTCCCTAATTTACCAACATTAAATCGTATCTGAAGAGTGTATAACAATGGACTTCTGCGCCAGCTGATGTTGTGAGTACACTTAAGAATGAAAGGTACCCACTTGGGCGGCCTTCGAGGTGCTATATCCTGTGAATTGATCATTAACAATCGGATTAAAATTGGTCATCGCTGAAGTGGTCAGCGGCACACTTCACCGGTTAATCAAAGGTATCAGATGCGTTCATATGTCTCTCTTTTGTAATACTGAATCGATTGGTCGAGTGTGTACGTGTTCAAGCCTACACTATATGATCAAAAACTGATAAAATTTCTATTACAACACGAGAGAATGTTTTCTCAACTTCAATAACAGTTTCAACAATAACAGACAGACTTTCAACATGGAGCACCAACATTGAGAAATCATTAGGTGTAACCACATAAATGGTCATTCTAAATTTATGATTGTTAATGCTCAGAACCATCTTCTTTAACGAGTTTTCATCCAAATGGAAAGTTCAGATACGCTTAAATCAAAGTTCTCACGGTCCATAGAAAAAGTGTATCTTCAATTAGATTTTGTGGGGTGAATAAGTGCACGTGTTACATTATTCCTTTTGACATGTGCACTGACGGAGTTTTGAGTAACTCCACCCCCTTCTACAAGCTATAAATACGGAAATACGCATGTTGGATGAACGTTCCCACAACCTGTTCCAGACTCGATCAAATGGAGAAGCCAACCAATTCCAAGGCAGACGAGCAATCGTTCAAGTCTGACAAAAAGATGGCGGTTCCAATTCCCAAAAGAGTTACCAAAAGATACCCGCCCATAACTTTGGAAATGATAGATGATTTCTTCAGCGTGGGTTACAGCTCAACCAGGGGAGAGCCCGGGGATCTTCGATATCATCGCCAGCAATGCCTGACCTGCCTCGAAGGTGTTCCCTTGGTCGGGTGTGATATGTGTACGAGGAGAGAGGAGATTTTTCAGTGGGCGAAGTGAGGGCCTGCCACCAAAGGCCGTTGTTTCCTTGTATGGAAAAATATGGCCGCAATTATCTCGAAAGAGAGACTTCTAACATATGCACAGATGGATGAATGAATAAGATTGATGAGTGAAAAAATTATATATTTCCCCCCAAATAATACAATAATTCGTGATGAGACTTACACCTACTGAATCAAGAGAATTTAAAACAAATAAATAAATAAATATATTTCGGCTAAGTTTTGTGAACCCCGTACAAATTCCTATTCATGACAATTAAACACTTCTTCGGTCGATTGTCCACTCGTAATGCCACTAGATATCGTTTATCTTTAAATCTATCTTGAACCGTATATCCCCGTAAATTGTCCGGGTCGATTTTGACTAATCCTTGTTCCTGCTGGAAATTCAACTAAAGGTGTTTGGTCTGAAAGGGTTCAAGGGTCTTCGGATGGTTAATTTCAATGGGACGTACACATGTTTCAGATTGGGAGAAATACTGTGAATTTTCAAGAAATATTACTTCAAACCTGTTTGAGTTTACATTACCTACGTACGACGAAGAATAATCGAACAAATTGTTTGAAATGGAAAAGCACGAGCAAATGACGTAGCATCAACTATGGCAAACTAAACTCGCAATAGTTCCCTCTTAATTGATATTTACATGTAGCACAGCAGAAAAAACATAAACTGTATGAATGATTATAGCAATTTTTATAATTTTTCTTGCTTGCGCGTATTAACAGATTTTCCGAAAAACTATTACTTCCACGATGAAAATTAATGTAAACTACATCTTTTAATGTATGAACGGAAAGGTTCAGCATGTTCTGGTTAAGCGAGAAGATGGTAATAAAGACTACTCATCACTACATTATTGCTATTATTGAAGTTTATCGTATAACTATAAGGATTTAGTGCAATTTTCTTTCTATGACCGTGATTGTAATGGGGGTCTTTGATTTCTTTCTCCAGTTTATAGATTTACATGCATAATGATAATAATAATCGTTTAGAAAGAAGAGATGTATAGGATTATTCGTACTATACATCCAGAGAATGATATTTACTGCAGACATATTCCAGAGACTAATTAATCATATATGCGGTTGACATATTTTTTTTGCCAAAGTCATCTGGTACTTTGCCTTTTACATGGCAAACTAAGATACAGTACAAGTGTGTTTGATAATTAGATGTACCGAACAGTTCGAGCAGTGGGTCAGCAAACAGCTGCTTATGGATTTGACACTGAACTTCTGAAGGTATAATGTAAAATACCCCCCTTGCATAATTCCACCAATCCCACCCACCCTCTTTTCTGTGCAGCAAGAAGCTCATTTACTCGCCATACCGACGAAACCTGACACAAGTGAATGTCTTGAGGCGTAACCGCGACGATGTATCCAGGGAAAAATCTGATTAGTACCATCACTCAAAGTTTATATAGATCCACATCACATTTTTTACCATCTTGATCACTCACTTTTGTGAAAATGTAAAGGTGTATAACTCGATAAAATGAACAACTCAGTACTACATCGCCCAGGCACGTCTGTACCGTACCGCACTGTAAAAAATGTTTGTAAAGCTACAGTAGCAAGTATTTTAAAATGTGACCGCGGAATTTACTGTTAAATAGAAGCAACAGTTTTAACCACTATTTTACCGTTCATAGCTGTAGTAATACAGACAACCAGTGTAGGTTTGTATCGTTTGGAAAAACTACAGTATAAATTGGAGTAAAGGGTAACAACGCCGTATTGTAACATTATTTGGGTGTAAAATTACGGAAATATTATTAGTGTATATATTTACATTCAGTAGAAATTATTGTCGGGGTGTATTTCGTAAATATTTCCAAATATTTTCTTCTATAATACGCAGCAGTGTACTTCGAGTGCAAATTATCTAAAATGCGCAAGGCGGGGATAATGAGTTTGCCTGAGAGGGTTCAATCCCCGGGGTGTACGTTGGAGTTAATGTACATGTTCAAAGGCCAACTTGGTCTGTAATATCGCACCCTCTCACAAAGTTGATGTGCAGGATGATAGAAGGAAATGCGTTTGCTCTCATATTATCGGTGGTGCTAAATATAAATTCATATTTAACCCGACCATTACGTTTTGGAAATTTTCTTCTCTACTCTCTTTTAAAAGAGACACTAGGGAACTTGATTTCAGTAAATACTATAGACCAATGGAATTTCTGCTGACCATTTCTGTTGATTTGACGGTATTTTTGATGTAAATATACAATACTATCAATGTTGTAAAATTACAGTATATGTTGTAGAAATACAGATCGGGGTATCCTGTAAAAATACACCGAAAACCATTGGTACCCTTTTTGCCAGCACTTTTTACTGTAAAATGACAGCATCTTTTCTTGCAGTGCGTATTTGAGGTATTCGGGATAGTAATGTTTTTCGGTGAGACCGGAAGAGGGAAGAACACAACTTCGGTTGTTAAAGTTTAAAGTATATATTTATTTATACAAATTAATTTATTAAGAACAGGTTCAAAACGAATATACAAGATGGACATAGCGATAATTCTAGTACCGATAAGACAATTTCATCCCCATAACCCTGTGAATTGACTGAGGCTATATCGAAAACAAATGTAACAACACACCCTGGTCGCGAAATAAGCTAATCAAAATGATTGTCTGACTGCCTTATGTATTCGAGCGGCAAAAGTCGGTTTATTAAGAATTTACGCTTCTCAACGGCAGATTGCTCCGCTTCATCGTTTGACAAGTCATCTTCCTCACGCATCCGTTTCTTAGTCGCCATTACTTTTTGATGAATCGGGTGCTTCTGTAGTTTTCTCCATAACCTTAAATTATGGATGTAAATATTTCGGAAACTTGTCTGTATTCCGGGTAAAAGTTTGTCGTATGCCATCTGCTGTGCAACTGGTTGCTTTATTCCCTTTTCTTCGTAAGCTTCAATAAGGTTGTTTAGATCAGATTCATGATCATCAATTGCTTTATCCGCGAAGAGATTCCACAAACTATCCTCATGCGAATCCTCATCATCGTACAAACTATCCTCATGCGAATCCTCATCACTATGTTCATTCTCGTCATTCTCGACATCATCACTATGTTCATTCTCGTCATTCTCGACATCATCGCTGTCATCATCATCGCTGTGAACATCATCATCATCATCATAATCGTTCTGAGTGAGTGAGTGCGTGAGTGAGTGAGTGAGTGGGTCCGGTGGTGGTGGTGGTGGTGGTAGTGGTGGTGGTGTCTGTACCTGTAAGACTGGACATTCAAGGGTGAGAGTGAGTGAATGAGTGATTGAGTGAGTGCGTGAGTGAGTGAGTGAGTGAGTGAGTGAGTGAGTGGGTCCGGTGGTGGTGGTGGTGGTGGTAGTGGTGGTGGTGTCTGTACATATAAGACTGGGCATTCAAGGGTGAGAGTGAGTGAATGAGTGAGTGAGTGAGTGCGTGAGTGAGTGATGATTGCGTGAGTGAGTGAGTGGGTGCGGTAGTGGTGGTGTGGTGGTGGTGGTTGTAGCGGTGGTTGTGTCTGTACATATAAGACTGGACATTCAAGTATTTTTCGTGGACTTTTGAGTCCTCTCTCGGTGGTGGTGGTGGTGGTGGTGGTGGTAACTGTACATATAGGAATGAACACGTGTCCCTCAGCAGTCCATGTGTATTGGTCGACTGATGAACATGTCGTGTACGTGTAAATTCTGTCAGAGAATCTTCTCTCGTCGCGATAGTATGGTCAGGCACATTCAATGCAAGCACAACCAAGAGACACCACCGAGTCCTGCTATAGGTCCAACAAGTAAAGTAGAGCAACCCTATACGACGACGGTGAGTGACCCTACAGCATGTGGAAGGTCGTATTACCATGCGGGCGGAGGTATTGTTCATGGGGCCAAATTTTCCAGTTCCGATAGTAATGGTAAAAATAAATGTACTTCAGGTCAAACTTATGGCTATCATGGTGATCAAAATGATACCGATACTACTGACGCCGATCATGAAGATGATGCTGATAAAGGTAATGGTAACGATGAGTACTACACTGTAGACGATGATGATGACGGTGAAATTGCGGATGATGATGATGATGATGATGATGATGATGAAGAAGATGGTGATCAAGATGATGATGATGATGATGAGAACGATTATGATGATGATGATGATGTTCACAGCGATGATGATGACAGCGATGATGTCGAGAATGACGAGAATGAACATAGTGATGATGTCGAGAATGACGAGAATGAACATAGTGATGAGGATTCGCATGAGGATAGTTTGTACGATGATGAGGATTCGCATGAGGATAGTTTGTGGAATCTCTTCGCGGATAAAGCAATTGATGATCATGAATCTGATCTAAACAACCTTATTGAAGCTTACGAAGAAAAGGGAATAAAGCAGCCAGTTGCACAGCAGATGGCATACGACAAACTTTTACCCGGAATACAGACAAGTTTCCGAAATATTTACATCCATAATTTAAGGTTATGGAGAAAACTACAGAAGCACCCGATTCATCAAAAAGTAATGGCGACTAAGAAAAGGATGCGTGAGGAAGATGACTTGTCAAACGATGAAGCGGAGGAATCTGCCGTTGAGAAGCGTAAATTCTTAATAAACCGACTTTTGCCGCTCGAATACATAAGGCAGTCAGACAATCATTTTGATTAGCTTATTTCGCGACCAGGGTGTGTTGTTACATTTGTTTTCGATATAGCCTCAGTCAATTCACAGGGTTATGGGGATGAAATTGTCTTATCGGTACTAGAATTATCGCTATGTCCATCTTGTATATTCGTTTTGAACCTGTTCTTAATAAATTAATTTGTATAAATAAATATATACTTTAAACTTTAACAACCGAAGTTGTGTTCTTCCCTCTTCCGGTCTCACCGAAAAACATTACTATCCCGAATACCTCAAATACGCACTGCAAGAAAAGATGCTGTCATTTTACAGTAAAAAGT